>RXPK01000304.1:2239273-2465521 GCA_004143645.1 Protaetia brevitarsis
AAAAAAACTCTTTTATTGTCCAGATACTTTTTTTTTTGTGTAAAAGAAACTCCCATTTTATTTGTTTCTGAGTTATTAATGTTATCTTTTGTTTTTCATATGGCGGTCATTTTAAATTTTTGATTAGTTAGATATTCTCTAAAAAGAGCTTTTCAGCGATGTAGAACATAGCTGAAAAAAAGCATTTATACCGGAGATATTGACAAAAAAAGAGTAAATTGCTTTCTAGTATGAAATTAGTAGGCCATGAAATAGACAAGATATGTTAAGCAATACTATAAAATAACAAAAGGGCGAAAAAAGTGAATGCAAAGAAAAAGTACAAAAATTTCAGATTCATTTCCAGAAACTATGGTTCACTGGTTGACCTTTTTTTCTGCACAAACTGTTTTATCTTGGTGAGTTTCTAGCGGCTCAAAACCAGATACGTTGTTTTTACTGGTACTGCGTGAATAAAAATCAATGGTGTTTTTAGGTTAGGATGATCCAGTGAATCATTACACTCATTTATTCTGTAACACCACTTTCATTAAAGTTTGATCTCAAAAAAAAATGTTGCTACGGGCCAAGTAATCGCCTTGCTGCAATAAAATGTTTTATATCTTGTCAGGACGCGCCGTTCAAGTATTTTTCCAAAACCGCATAGGTTGGAATATAACGCTGTGACATATTTTGGTTTTTAACATTAAGCAGGTAAACAGGATTCAAATGTGGTTGCAGCAAGTTTTTTAGGGTTAAATGCGTGTTTCTGATGGAAGGACATTTTTTCAAATAAAATCCATACCTGAGTCCATGATTCTTAGCAATTTTAGGAAAAGGAGAATAAGTAGCTTTTTTGACATGAATAATATTAGGGTTAATTTTGACAATTATGTCTTATTAATCGTTGTGAACTCAGCAACCGAATTTGTAACTTTTTGTTTAAAATTATGTTATTTGTGAATAGTGTCTTGTACCAAAAAAATGTAAGAAATATATTCCGGGCAGCGATGAACAAGCAGTGAACTAAATTAACATTTTTTTTTTCTTACAATATTTCTGATTATACGTCATCAAAATTTCTTTTTGTTTTGTTTAAACCTTTTCATTTTTTTGGATAATTAAAGAAAGTCAGATTCTTTCACCCACGTTTATTTTCATGATTAATTCAGTTTTAATTGCGAGTACCCTGATGGTTGTTTTTGCGCCCTTTTATTTTTATGCGGCTGAGTAGTTAATTCAATTTTTCATTTTGCATTCTTTACCTTCAGTACACAGCAATACGTACGCGTTTGTAGCAATTTATCCGGCGGAAATGATCTTCTAGCTAACTGCAGCCCTCCGCCAATAATAAATTTATGCTAATCTCGGCTCAGTCGTTTACGATCCATGCGGCAGAATAACTGACACCACTTGCGTTTATTGGCACGGGCAGGCCGCTGCATAATCATATTCATCTACGACGCAGTATATTCGAACATTTGCATTGATAAGAACGGACAATCCAGCAACGAGCGCCCATTGTTGCTCCGTAGAGCGGCCGCACAATAATGATTAGCCGTTCGTAGGGACATACGCGCCCACGAATATATACCATTGACCGGTCCAATACAGAACAACAATGAATATAATAACAAAACAATGAGAATCCGCGCCAAGTCAATAGCTAATAATGTGGGTGATTCCCGGTCGCTGCCCTTGGCCGTCCGAATGTCCGCACAGATGGACGCCATGGATGTGGGAAGCGCGGTTTATGTTTATGATGGCAAAGTTTTGGCGGTGTGTTGGGTATCGTGCTTCTGACGTAGGATTTTGGACGATCCGCGAGGATAAATTCTTCCATTGTGATGGCGTGTTTGACAGTTAGATATGTCGATTAAGCAATAATACCGCTTGACGCACATCTCGAGCGACACCCTATATTTAATCTGATTTGCTCTATTATTACAATCGACAATTAAAAAAATATATGCATGGAAAGAATACTTGAAATTACATTTTCTAATAATTGAATGATAACAGTATAAATGAATGTTTGTGATTGATTTTTCTAAGATCATGGTATTGTTATATAGATGAAAAGCTTGACCCACAAGATATTAAATCTCTTTATTTACCGCAATAAGAAAAATATAGATTGCAGAAAATAATACAGCATTCACCACCAGAATGCTTATTTAACAAATAAATCAATGCTGAAAAGCTAGAACCCCGCAATACACGCACCTTAAGTATTGTAATGTAATTACCACTTAGATTGGTATTCATTGTGTATAGTACTTTTATAGTTGTTTAGTAATTTGCATAAACTCAAAAATATAATTTATATATTTTATAATCGAAATTAATGTTTATTAACACTAACAACATTATAACACATTTATAGATGTTGATTCAAAATTTAAAAATTGTCAAAAGAAAAATATGGTGTTTGGGAGGCCTGTGTACAATTAGGAATATGTGTTGGGGACATGTATATAAAAAAGGATTATTAGGATTAGTTACAAAAAATGATGGATTGACTTAAAAAAGATAAAGTAAATGCTGAATAAAAGAATAAAATAAAAAGTAATGTAGAATACTGTTTGAAGAGATTAATTCAAGGTTGGATTTATGCTGAGGTGAAAATATTGAGGAGAGTTACCAAAGGAAAAAGTATAGAAGAAAGGTTTCGGAGATACTGTTGAAGTATTGGAGTTAATTAGAAAATCAAGAGGAGCTGAAAGAATTTTGATTCAAAGGTCGACTTTAATGTTTATTTTTAATTTATTGCAAATTATTTAGTTTACACACACACACACACACTATATACAGTGAGTCGTAAATGTTTTTTCAAAATTCGAATTTTTCCAACTTATCCAAGATTAAAAATTGGAGTACAACGTCTTTTTCGCTGGCCCTCTAATAAATATTGTGGTAGTGACTTAGGAAGCGATGCGTAAATATGACAATTTTACATATGACGTTTTTAAAATTTATCAAAAGTCTATCTGTCGGTTGTGTCATGTGTTGGTTCTATGTACAGATTATTGTAGACAGGTTCTGTACACTTATCCAAAAAGCGAATACGAAGGCCTACGAAAAAGTAACGCTATATACTCAATAAAATTATTAATCTTGGATAAGTGATAAAAATTCGAAAAATACGTGTTAAACTTTTGCATTGGCATTAAAATAAGAGAAAATATCTGCCAAATGAGCTTCTAAATGAAATTACCTTTCCCATTTAAAATTTTAAAGATAGCTGCGCCATCTATTTACATCAGAAGCCATGTGCGTAAGCTCTATAGGCAAAAAATCACCAAATTAATCTCTTAATTTCACTTGGTTGTTTCATTGCTCTATCCATACCATTCAAAATTATCAGGGGAGAGGGGGGCAAATTACGACCTCACTGAAACATTTTGAGCTAGTAAGGATTGCTATAGCTTTTGTTACGTAATTGTAATGAAATACAAGGTATATATAAATTACAAATAGTTTAACGTCAATTAATTTTTTTTTTGTATTTTAGATCAAAAATATATGATATTGTCATTGTGGAATCGAATGCATGTTTAGAGAACCGATCCATAAAAAAATAATTAACCCTGAGAGAGAGAGAGTAAACATTACAGTATAGTAGGCCTCCTCTTCTTGCCCAGGAGGGTGTATTTAAAAAAAATATCACTGCCCATTTCAAGGTCCACCAGCGACATTTCTAATTGGTAGACCTACAGCATAAAATAGAAGCTAAATGGGGGAGCATGGATAGTAGACGGCTATGGCATTCACTGCCGTCTTCGAAATATAGAAACACAATTGTGCGGTCTCTGTGGTTTTTTTTTAGCAAATCTACTTTAAATTTTAAGAAGGAAGAAGCAGTAGCCAAACATAGAAAAACAATTTTGAACTTATAAAATAAGGAGAATAAATACATCAAGGCGCATGCATATGCTGCCACTTACCTAGTGCACAATCGAGTTTTACCAATTACTTATATATATATATATATACAACGTTTCGTGATCAGTGAACAATCAGAAACAGATGAGTTCAGGAACTGGCAATGCGTTGTCTGATTTGTTCATATGATCGTGACCGTCGCGAACTGCATGTTCGAACAAACTAATATTGTCTACAAACAGATTTGTTTTCTTTACACATCCACAAGCTTTAACTAAATATGTTTGTGTTTTTTTTATCTAATTATTCATTATATTAACATTAAGAATGAAAGGGGAAAAAAACAGTTTTTAAAAATGTGGAATGTAGATGATCAATATAGACATTTCATATAAACATAGATCAAAAGTTTTAATTTTGACTGAACAAAGAAATTTTCAATTAAACTCTAAGTTAGTACACAATACGGAGAAGAGATTCTCGAAATTCGATGGGTTGATATGGTTCTGTGGTCGGGGATGACAAGGGGCTGCTCTTCAATCCACTTTCGCAAACTTAATGTCTATGAATAGCGTTCAATGTGCTTGCCTAACTTCAAGGAGTTAATTTTAAAGTCTTTTGCTTCCAGCGTTTTATTAAATTTGACCTACCGTAAAAAGTCTGTTATGGGTTTATTCTATCATTCCCGAGTTTTTTTAAACGTTGTTTTTCCGCAGGCTGTATATACCGTATATAAACTAATCATTAAATATTATTTAAACCTGTATTTTTTATTTATACCAAATTTTGTAGTTTCTTTTGACAAAAAATGAGAGACTTTTAGGAAAATCTTTGGAACTAGGGATTATAATCGAAATATTATTTTATGTTTTATTATAATATTAATAAAAACATACCATTAACTATAACCAATAAAAAATATATTCTGACGAGGTAGAGCATTTTCGACCTATCTGATATCTGATCCGGAGCGAATTAAAAAAAATGTATATGAAATCATCAGACATCAGATTAAAAAAATAATCATATTTGGGTAAGCTGCAGGGAAAACAAAATACATTACAACCGTCAATAAGGACATTACTTTAAAATTCTCTGCATTTTATCAATTAACTGGTCGCAACACCCATCTCATTAAAAATAGAATAGTAATAATCCTAATAATTTATTCCTACGCAAGAATAACAAATACATAATGCTGCATTCAACTTTCGCCATTTAAAACATCCCACCCAACTTTTTTAAAATACAACAGAGACAGCACATCTGTGTTTACATATTTCGAGCGGCCATTTAATGCATAGATGCGTTCTACTATCCACGCTAAACATATAGCTCATTTTTACCCTGTAGGTCGTACAATTTAGAATGTGTCACTGAGTACATTCAAAATGATTTTAACCAGAAGATTTTACATTCTAAACTATGAAGAGGATTATATTATTAAGGCGTTTTACACCTAATATTTATTGCGCAATTTATTGCCAATTTAAAATTTTAGTGTATAAACGTATTTAATCCGTATTATACCCTAAAATTTTAAATTCCATAAATTGCGCAATAAATAGCTAGTGTAAAACTGCCTTTAGACGTCAATCTCTTTGGGTGTGAAATATACATGTCGAGCAGCATTGTCACGCTACTACTAATGTGTAATTTTACATATCTTTTTCTATCACTGCATCACAGGATATTATATTAATAGTCGAAATAATTTCCATACATTTTAGATTCTGTTGTACCCAGCGGCACTATGCCAGAGATAAGCAAATTAAAATAAATTATGTTATTGTTTATATCGCGATTTTATTATAAACATATGATGTTTAATTTAAACTTTGCCTGCTTACATCTGTACAAACTCAATATCTCCGTATTTACATTCGCCTTATCTAAATTGCATCCGTAGAGACCGAACAGAATAGTGTGCATACATACACACATTTCGCATTTACATATTGATATGTGTCGGCGTGTATTTTCCTTTTGTAAATAATAATAATCTTTAAATAGAACGAATGAATCCAAGATCAAGGTTGCATTTATCACACGTAAAAGCATTCGTTATATGATAGTCATAATAGTTTGTGCAAGATCATCAGTTATGAAAAATTCGTTTTAGTATATATTATTATGCGAATCTATTATAGACGAAAAAGCCAATTAAATAATCTCTGCTTCGGTAATCATGACGGAGTTGTAATAAATTATCTAAGTTGAAGTTATTCCTCGCGCAGCAAAGTTGCAATCGATGAAAAGTACATACCCAGAAGGCAGGTAAAAGAAGAATGCGGGAAAATCTCCTAAAGACTCGGCGATATATTATCGTGACTGCACATAACGTGTGCATAATTTTATTTCAGTAAAATCTAGGTAGTAAGGCGTCGTCAGAACTTACCTAAGAAACAGACGTGAATGTTAATAATCTACGTATATTTATGGAAGGAAAAGGCAACGGGAAAATAAAAACCTTCCCCGGCAGTTTAACGTTATTAAAACGAAATTATAAGTATAATTAAATAAGGCCATTAAATATATTAATGACTTTTAGATTATACGTACACTGGGGAAGGAGGTTTTACTTTGAAAACTTTTTTATTTCGACTTTGTATGTACGTAAAGTAAGCGAAGGGCATTAACTCCTTCAATGTAAACTTCATATGTATATGCATGCGTCTTTTTCTGTAATCAAGCTTACATCAACGATATTCCTCCATTAGTTTGAATTGTATGTAGTACGTAATGTATGTAACAATATCACAATTAAGTAAGTAATAGTTTACTGTATTTCTTTTGGGATTTATTATAAAAACCCAAATGGCAGATAATTTAAAATTCAATTGCGATGTGAAATTGCTAATAATTTTCTGAAAGCTTTTGATGATACTGCTCATATTAGGTTTGCAAGTATAAAGGAGTAAATTGATTTCTGATATTCAATAGATTTATTAATTTAACGCCGATGTTTACACTATGACATGGCTATAAAGTTCGCAATGCATTTTAAAGGTACGGTCTATCTGCAGCGATTAATCGAAGCGAAGAAACGTTAAGAGGTAAACGCCGTGCGATTAGTCGTTCAGGGATGGTCTCTATTCCAACGATTAGTGGAAACGATTTATTCAAGTGTGAGTGATTATTAATAATAAATGTGTTGTGTGATGTAGTGTTGTTCTTTGTAAATTGAAAATAATGATGAACAAATGGTATTTAGCTGCATTAGCTTTATAGGAAGAGGAAGAGAAGAGAACAAGCTTTATTTGATTACCATCTGTAAACCACGATGCCTAACGAACAAAATTTTCTGAAAAGGATAAGCGAGGGATGTTTCAATACACTGATTCAAGGCATTTTAATGAATAATGACACTAAATTTAAAGAATATTTTAGATTTACCAAGAGCCAATTTTTAATATACTGTCATATATATCGACGATATAACAACAATACCTCTACGTTTGAAAATATCCTATTCACTTGTCACAAGCTTGCCCTGACCCTGAGTAAGTTAACGTACTTTGTACTTTCAACAACATTATAGAAAATCACGATTATAACAAAATATGTGCTAAAATAAATAGGTGCGGTTTGTTTCAGATTTCTTGCTACCGCAGAATCGTTGCGGTCGATGGCTTTTAATTTAGAAATCTCATAACCATATAAGTAAATCTCATAAAGAAAGGTTTGAAAGCACTGCGTGACAAATTGCTCCCGATTTATTTACCAACGCCTACAAAATCAGATTTGAAGCAAATAGCTGACGACTTTTACGCTAGATGGAATTTTCCAAATTGTGTGGAGCAATTGACGGAAAACATATTCGCATAGTTTGCCCGAAGGGAAGCGGAAGCCTATACTTCAACTATAAATCCTATTTTTCTATTGTCTTATTGGCAATAATAGATGCTCGGTACAAATTCACATGGATTAATGTTGGTGCTTATGGCAAAGAAGGAGATAGTGGAATATTCAAAGGTCTTCTATTTACCAATTCGTACACAGTAACAAACTTTTTGCCAGAGCCCACCGTTTTACCCAGGACTGATATTGTTCTACCCACGTCATTGTCGGGACGCAGCATTTAAACTAAGTAAAACGTTTTAAGACCTTATCCTGGGATCAACTACGGCAAACAGGGAAAAAGAAAATATTAATTATTCGTCTGAGTCGCAGCCCGAAGAACTTCGGAAAAGCCTTCGGCATATTATGTCAAACTTTTCGCATATTTTATACACACCTATTGGAACGTGCCCAACACTCGTAGATGACATCAGTTTATGGTTCATGTTTGTTGTACAATTTACCAGAGGTTCACGTATATGCTATCAAGAAGAAGATGTTATTGATATTGAATGCCCAACGAAAATATGACACCTTTACGTCACACAGTGGTAACACTCTGGCATGCAGCATTTCAAAACAGAAATGCTTTTAAAGACTATTTCAATCGTAGATTTGTTACTGTGGTTGGCAGATGAGGCACATTACTAGGACTGATATTCAGTAACGTTTATTATAAAAATAATAAAAAAACAAATTGATAAAAGCGTATTTTTTTTACTAGATATTTGTGCTGCTGAATAATCAGCACGTCTTCGTAGGCTCTAGGCTACTGAATGGAACTTGATGCGAGTAACACGAGCTCTGTATAAGTTGTTGTAGCATCAGATACTCGTTTGTAGGAGTATACGATGACGTAGAACTGACTCCATAGTTTTCCAACTCCAATTCATTGATGACTTGCATTACTCCCATCTTAGCGCGAGCAGCTAGCGCTGGCGGAAATGTCATGACAGTTTCTGCCATACTCCCAAAAAATAGTTTTATGGGATGAGGTTTGTCTTCTATTGCTAATTCCAATTTCTTAAATAGAATTGAACGATCTTCTGTCCTCTTTTTGATCATGTCCAACAGTTTTTCGTTAGTTGTGTTTCTTTTTTTCGTTCTCCTGACCTGAACTGATTCCACTATGTTCTCTCCACACTGACGATCTTGAGATTCTGCCATTTCGTCCATTGTTTCAGTGTCTTGAGATACTTCCCCTTTGGCGTTTCGTCTCTATTTTCGAACATGTCTTCATCAGGTACTTCGTCTGTTGCTTGCAATGAATTATTTTCCTCATTTGTTGCTGTTACGTTGGTTATGGTCCTAAAAAACAACGATCAAATATACAGTTATCGCAATAATTTACCAGTATGTGTCTTACTTTCTATGTGTCGCCACACTTTTGAGAAAATCTAGTGCATCCATGTGTTCCCATTTCGTCGTTCGTCTGGCTGATGAACCCGTTCCTTGTTTGCTTTCTTTTTCTTTTTCCAGTAAACGTCTTTCAAACTTTTCCATCTCTTTTTGCATTCCTCAACTTAAATATAAGCATGGCATATTTAGTTTATTTATCATCGTTCTTGATCCACCAAATACTAACCATTTTGCTTACCACCTGGGAAATTTCCTTCCAGTATATCTCGTACATTTTGATCCTTATATAGATTATGTTTAGGGTCGTAGAGTGCAGGATGTTGAGCGACTTCGTTAATCAGTGTTTCATCTTCTTCTTTTGAAAACCGTAGTCTGTGACCTTTATTATATTTGCCATATTTTAACAATAATATCCAACAGACACAACACACAACTTGACACTGTATACAACTTCTGGTACTGCGATTAGCAAAACACGCGCGTTTAAGTTGCCTCCGAAACAAGTCGATTGTGAGACGCGACGTCTTCCTACGACTTCTAGCGACTTATCGCAGAAAATAGACCACTCACGTACACACGTATAATCAGCAACCAGTGCGACTTATCGCTACGTCTAGTCGTGTCGATTAATCGCTGCAGATAGACCGTACCTTAAAGATTTATATGCGTTTCTGAATTGTTGAAAGCAACAGGAATTCATACAGCGGCGAACATTGTGCATGTAAGGCCTGTCTCTATGGGTAGTTAGCTATTTCACGCCTTTCAGCAATAAAATTTGATTTTTGAATATGGATGAATAAGTGATACTTCACCTTCTGGAGAATCACTTTAGAATTACTTTGAATGAAAGTTTGGCTGCGGGTGCACGGAAAAAGAATCATTTTCCTTGTGCTAAATAGATACGTAAATATAGGGTTTTCGGGGTATAATGAAAATAAACTTTTCATCCCGAAAATGGCGCCTTTTCCATACGTCATACGTACTGTTGTGTACTGAATGAATGTGAAAAAGCAAAATGAACTAATAAAAAAAAGAAAAATTAAATCAACGGATAAAAATTTGAAGTTCATAGGTGACTCCATCAAAAACTCTAGCCACTCTATAAGGTCCCACGAACGGTAGTTCAAGTTTCAGACAGCAGTCGGTGTGGCGTTGGTGGGTCTGCATCCTGAGGAACTTCTCCACTCTTTGGATGTACCTCTCACATGGATTTCCAGAAGAATAGCTCATAAAACAAAAACATTCTTTTAAATCACGCTCAAACATGGCGTTGGGAATGAGATTATTCATGGTCTTGACAGGCTTTGACTCGACTTCTTCAAGAGAGTGCTCATCATCAACAACAATATTAGGGAGCTTATCTACTAATGATGCATACTGGTTCGAAATTTCCTTGACTTCAGACTCAAACTTCACATCGTGATCGATCTCAATTTCATTAATGTCATTCGGGGATTCTATCTGGGAATTGTTTACTTCTCCTACCTCTAACTCTGACTCTCCAATAACTTCAACCTCATTATCCTCTTCGGATAAAACAACACCTTGTATATCTTCACTTCTAATAACTTTTGCGCAACTCTGTATTCATTCACTATAACTATTTTTGCGCAATTTCATTTCTTTCTTCATACATATCACATTTCCTTTTCTTATTCCATCATCAACATTATCAACTGCCCTTTGTCTACTCAAAACATCAACAACTTTCTCCTCATCAGAAGTATCGGAACCCCAATTGATTTTATCCCCTCTTGCCTGAATACATTTCTTTTCTACATCATCTTTTCTCAACCATCCATCAAGTTTCTCAATACACCTATCTTGTTTCTCTATCATTATTTTGAACATTGACATCAGATCATTCTAATACTTTCCTTAGTACTTTCTCCATCATCTTTCTGCATACGCACATCCTCCATCCTTTCCTTATTCTTAATTTCCGAATCTTCAATTAAGGATTGGTTTGTTCCTGCCACATCCGACTCCTCGCTGCCAAAAGTTACTGGATTCCGCCAACTCGGGTCTTTCAGAACGTCCACTTCCTGTTCCCTGGTGGGCTTGTCCGTATTCATTATTGCAGCAATGTATATAAAATATTTTTAAACAGACAATTAGCTTTATCAATGCAACGAGAAATTTTCACAAATTCTAAATATGGGATCTTAATTTTACTAATTGTAATTAAAACAACGTCGAGCCCCACGTTGGGCGCCAAATAAATATGCTGTGTACCGAATGAATGTGAAAAGGCAAAATGAATTAATAAAAAAAAAGAAAAATTAAATTAGCTAACTCAACGGATAAAAATTTGAAAGGGGGCAAAAGAACAATTAACTCAGAGTTACCCTCGCGAAAACAAAATGTCCGTCCACAGCAGTACGTAAAATGCAACTTTCTAAATGCCTGGGAAAAATATTGACATCACAGTCACATGTTTCACTCAAAAATATATACAAGCTCATAATTGGTTTCTTTTAAAAAACAAATTTTAAGTAAATAAATATACATGCGAGAATAAAATAAGAGCACTTACGATACTATTACGATACCGTTACTTTGGGTTAGAAACTGTAAAAAAAAATGTTTATGATGGTATTAAAGAAAATTATAATATCATTCCGCAATCGAAGTCAAACAAAAGATGATGGGACGGCTTCAGGGGCGAACTACATTTTCAAAAAACTATTTCTAATTATATTACATTATTTTACATGATCATTAATGTAAAAAGTATTTAAATTTACCATATTTTTTTTTCTCAGTATACAACTCCTTTATTTCAGAATTACATCGCAATAATCCATCCGTTTTCCCATTCGCATTACCATTACTTTATCTCGCAAAATCTCGTCCTAATAACCGTCCGCGCAACCTAACAAAAGATAATCGCGTTGAAACTACATAAACGTTTTGTCTTTTTTTATTTATTCCTTTATTGTTATTATTTATCATTTTTATAACGGCGACATAAAATAACATAATGATACGTATAATACGTTATACGACCTACCGGAAACATCCCAACCAGTACCATCCAGCCGCTTGCATCCTACCTTCTTCCTGTGTGTTGGCCGTTGCTTATGTATTGTACAACGCCGCCGTTAACAATACATCGTTCTGTAGTTTAATATAAAAATTACCGATAATAACAATCATTCCGCAAAATGTTATAATAGAACATTTACCACGGACTATTAAACACAATGATAGCGTTTGAGGTCGTGCCGGACACTTTAAAGTTCATAAAAGTTGGATGCCTGGATATATCACATTATAATGTGAGTTTAGAAGATAACGAAGCGCTTGTTTTATACACAAAATGTGATACGATTTGTTCTGGGTGTGTTTTATGTAATTAAAATATGAACTGGGTTGGTAAGGATATTATTTTATGTTGTGAATAATTGAAATGTCTACCAATAATAATGCAGCTTTTAATTATTCTGGTTACAAGAAAATTGTCGTCGTCAGTGGATTCAACGATCTGCATGCTTTTTTTTTACCGTTACTGCACTTTTTTTTCTTTTTGCTTTATGTTTATGTGTTTCGTGCTTCGCTTCTGTGATGCTGAGATTATTAGTTATGGTTACCTTGATTACGAAAAAAAAATATTTTTGTTCTTCAATCTGGAGTGCAATTATTACGCGTTAACGTCATAACAAACATCATAAAATTGTGCTTATATGTTACAATATGCTGGTCTTTCGTCTATAATTAGGTTATTAATGATAAGTAAAGTGTGGTAATAAGTAATAAGTAGATACCTCCTGATTCAACTTAAAATTGTGATTTATTACTAGAGTTGGGCAATTGTCCGGCGAAGCAGATAGGTATTGCGACGCGGGCCTCAAATAATGTAATATAAATAAAGCAGATGAATCGTATTATTGTAATTCATGTAAAAACATGTCATATTAAAAGAGTTGTGCAAATTTTCCTTGGGGACAAAATCGGGCAAAGCCGGCGAACAAAAGCGCCACCCTGCGATGCATTCGCATTTTATATCACTACATATTTAGATAAAATAAAAATTTTTACATTTTATAAGAAAATCAGACACTGTTGTTACTGACTTGCAACTCCACGGTTCATCTGCTTTATTGGAGTACATGAGTTGGAACGCACGTTCTAATAATACGTGCCGCGCCGGAAAACTCTATTTAACGTAGGTAACGTTGAAACTGTTCAGCTAAATTATTAGCCTTCTTCAGGTGAAATTGAAAATAAATGAATGCAATAATAGCCAGTTAAAAAACTAGAAAAATTATAAATTGACAAATTGTGAAAATATTTTCGTTTGGTACCCCAGACAACTTTTTATCTTGAAATTTATCAATTCTCTAGTTGCTTGCTATAAGTATATTGAAAAATAAAAATCCAAATTTCTGTTAACTGAGGAAACGAAAATTAACTAATTATATGTTTTCGGACACAAAAAAAAAATCGAATATGCGAAAATATACAGAATGTTCCATTTTAAATTTTAAATTTGATCACCCATTCCGATAAAACCGAAAATTATAAAAAGTTATAACATAGGTGAAATAATTGATAAGTTTGGAAATTTCCAAATCTATTAAAAAATATTTATACATAAAAGAGTTGTGATGAGCTGGCACATCTGGAACTAATCTGTTTTACCATGTGACCTCAACTTTACTTTTTTTTTTTAAATTGCGAATTTGTAATAATTTTGAAGGTTATTTGTACTTTTTTTTTGGATATTGTAACTTGAAATGCATGCTTTGGTTTCATTCTCCACTCTAGCCTTGATGAAGCAAACAATACTTTGCAAAATGTAGGAGTTAAACAAATGAGGCGTTTAAGTTCTTTGAAATATTTACCCAAATTAATAAACATAACATTTTCTGATGCAAAATTATACACGGCGGGCCACAAAATTTAAAACGAAAAAAAGAGAAGTGGAAATTATGAATAAATAATAATAGTAGAAAAATCTGATATAATGTGAAAATAATTGTATTCCTTTCAAATTGTGCTGATAAGGAATTTATAATAAAATAATAATAATTATAAGAAACACGGCAAAATTGAAGTAATATATATTGCAAGCTGGACTGGTTTCGATGTGGTTTCATAAGCTTTACAAGGAATTAATCGCGAGCAGGGAATCTCAAAACTCCCTACAGTCCGTGCTAACTGATAACAGGGACGACGTATCCTGCACCACATAGAAGGCTGTTGACAAATGAAAAAAGTTAACTATGACCGCTAGGCTTAGCCAGAGCCGGCTAGTTCAGATCAGAGAAAATGGACTTGTTACTCACTGCAAGCACAGTATATACCCTATCCACTAGTTTCACTAAGTGTCGGCGCCTTTGATGTTTTGTTTATCAATTTAAGGAAATTCGCGATGGCGTTTGGCGGCTATATTTGCAACTAATAATTGCAAAGTGTGTACGAAAATAACCTATATACTCAAACAGACTGACAATTGACAGAAAATCGCACAACATCAATGTCAAAATGACAGAATGGAACGGCTTTGTAGGTTAGATTTTTGCTTGTCAACAGATTCAAATAGTTTTAGTTACAATTTCACCCACTTATGCGACACCGCGAATTTCCTTGGACGCCATGTTTGAAACCCATGTTAGCGGCGATGTGAAACTACTGGATAGGGTATATACTGTGCTGTAAGTGTTCGAGGTACAGTGCTTTGTAAAAGATGTAAATTTACGCATTTAAATTTCCTTCGATAAAAAAAGGAGCCAATTATGTGGTCTCCTAAGAGACCTGTCCACACATTGCACCTTTTTCCAACTTATTAGCATCGATATTTATGTTTCTTTAAAGCTCTGTAGAGCGTATTGTCTAAAACATTCAACTGTTCTGTAATTTTGTAATGTACGCGACGCTTCTTCTACGGCATCCCAAATTAAAATATTCTTTTCCTCATTTTGTGGTACTAGTGTCTTTTTATGACGATATATTACAGTTTCACAACGAATAGTTTCTTCAAATTTTGTTTGAAAAGAGCCAGTAATTTATCTGACAAGCCGACAATGATAATGATGTACTGGGAATTTATTGCCTTCAAAGAAGAATATATCCATTATTATAAACAACAACAAACAAAATCGGAATATAAAATTACCATGTGCCTTGTTTTAATTTTTACCATTTAATAAATGTACCTAATGTAAAATATTTAAAATTTAAATAAACAGGTTATGGATTACAAAAATGTTTAATATTAAACAGATTAATTAAAATTAAAGTTAATAAAAGATTAAAATCAACAAAATAATGTTACTTAGATCTTGTAGGCTTTCATGCTAGGCTTTTTAACAGAACACGTACACATTGCGCACAAACAAAGTGACCGTTAATGTACAAACATAGCCAAAAATTGCAACATTCAGCCTATAGCAAGTTAATTTTTTTGCGTTCACACGGCGCATAACTTGTTACAATGTTAATAAAAACTTACTTCCTAAGCTCGTTCAAATTTTCAGACCATAATACACAGTGTGTTTGTTGGATTGAGACTTCCAAACCAGACAAATTAAAGACCAAAATGGTTTGGTTGGTGTCTTTGCTTCAACTAGTGCTTGGGATG
Organism: Protaetia brevitarsis; assembly: GCA_004143645.1. Taxonomy (NCBI): domain Eukaryota; kingdom Metazoa; phylum Arthropoda; class Insecta; order Coleoptera; family Scarabaeidae; genus Protaetia; species Protaetia brevitarsis. The sequence goes on from RXPK01000304.1 coordinate 2,254,923, forward strand.
CAAGTGCACAATTCTGTCACTGTTTTGTCAAGTGCTGACATCTGCATTTAATCCAAATAAAACCCAAGAACATTTGTTACATTTGTTACTATTGCCATCGTGAAAATCGTAGTGCTCACTACCTAACCCACAGCGAATACCTTCATGCTCATGAACACACTACCATTCACAAATTGTCGCCAAGGAGATATTAAGATATTTGTGTTAAAAGTGGTGCTAAATCTGCAGGTATTCGTACGATTCAGAGAGAAACTACGGAATGGCTTAACATTTGTTTGTGTCCGGCTTTCGTATGTGGAAAGCGTTTGATAAATCCTTTTCGATTCAAAGGATTTGTGTGGAAGTTAACAAATTATTATAAGAAGTTGTTCCCAGATTGTGCACACAGTGCACATTTATTACAATTTTGCGCAAGAATGGGAAATTTGTGGACAGCCTGAGAAATAGCTGCTTTTGTGAATGTAAAGTCAGAATTTCATAAGTCATTATGTTTACTTTTGCCAGATTTTAGTAAGGAATTTTATTATACGTGTCGATGCCGTGACACAGCATAAGTGGTGTTCTAATTCAGATTGGTCAAAGTTGGACGAACCAATTTGTTTTGTATTCTAGAATCCTGAAGAGCTACGAAATGAGATACACTGTTTCGGAGAAAGAGGGTGATGCCGTTGTGTATGCAATAAGCAAATTCAGATTTTATTTGCTTGGTAAGAAATTTATTATAGAATCTGGTCATGCTGCCCTCACCTCACTTATGTCAATACGGTTTTCGAACAACCGCATTTATCGTTGGTCACTGCTAACTTTCCGAGTATGTTTTTGAAATTCGACATTATAAAAGGAGAACTTAATGTAACAGCTGATGCATTATCTCGTATGCACAGTTTAAAAGCCATTTTAACCATGTGAATTAAATGCATATAACATGTATGAAGCCGAGGGGTTGTTTGACTTTGTCAAGATTAATGAGACTCAACAAGATGAATGTTTCAATCGTATACGAGAGGCATTATTTCGCCAAGATGATTACAAGGATTATGTTATCAGAGATGGCATTTTAATGAAGAGGATACGTGATCAATTCAATGTTGTACTTACGGAAGCATATGCTCGTCAAGCGATGCTAGTTATTCATGAATCCCTTGGACACATTGGTGGTCACAAAGTTTGGCTCATATTCAGAGAAGCTTTCTTCGCCGTCAGAGATAAGACCATTGCCAAGGATATTGTACGCTCATGTCTTCAGTATCGACTGGGAAAATCGAAGGAAGAATCGAAGAACCAAAACTTGCCAGAATGTTATTAAGAGCATCGTTGTTGACAACAAGCTCGACCTAGGTGCCATTGATTTTCTTGGAAATTTAATTGCTGAGCAATGTGGGTATTGAGCCACATCAATGAGAAGATAATAAAATTTTTCAATTAATTAGAATCCTTTTAGCATTTGATCCCTAGGCTTTTTCAATTTTAATTTCAAACGCGAATTTCTAAAGTTTTCCAAAATTGCTTTATGAGTATGGTGCTTATACACATAACGTTATACAGAATAAAAAAAAATATCGCAATAAAGTGAATCTCGACCAGAGCGACCTCTCTCCTAACAATGCAAAAATTAATAACCGTTTCCCAGTACCGAGAAAAAAAAAGATAAAAGTCGCGGATTATTAAACCAAATTAGCACGAAATCCGCCCATTCATACGTGCAGAGGATATCTACGAAATGGAGATTATTCAATACACGGACGGGGCTCCCAATATATGCATGGTATGTACGTGCAACTTATCAAGAGTCAGTACGTTTTTTTCCTTTTTAACGATGGAAGCATACTCGACAACCGTGCAATTCTCGCATCATCATCATCATCATCATTATCATCTCTTCATAATAGCAGTCGCCGGTGGAGTCATCGAACATCATCGGACCGACTCCGCGAAGAAATCTAAAATTCACGCCCCCTGGATGCAGCGGCCTTCTGCATATACGCTGGTACCCAAACATATAATAGTATTGCAGACGAGGAGTCAACAAACTCTTCCGTTGCGGTCTCATCGCTGTGTGCCGCCCGCACTCTGTTTTGCGCTGGTTATTGCAGATTAGGGATTAATAACTGCAGATGAAGCGCTGTGGGGCTTCCACACAAGCTTCATCTCGTCACGTAAAATATGACATTCCCTTGTAGTCGATTTATTACACTTGAAAATTTATAGAGAAAATGTTATAAAAAGTGAAAGTAGCAAGAAACAGAATTGAAATTTCTATTTTGCCAGTAGTTTGCTTGCATTTACTACATTTACACGTACCGAAAATGAAACGTGCATAACGTCACAACTGTCAAACGCCAAGTTTCTGAATTCTGCCGATCGATTGTTATTATTCGTTATATCTGGTTGTCATCTATTTGTTAGAGATGTGCCCGAATTTCCCTATATGGTATCAAATTAGAGTTTTTGGATCAATGTTTCAACCTCATTTTACTAGATAATTTATTTTTTTTCTTCTTTATGACGCAAAATGCTAAGGGTAGAAAACTTTCCTTTTTCTTATCTCGCCTACAATAGCAAACGATGTGATGGAAGTCTCTTAGACAGATTTGGTCGCGACGTTTCAGTTAAGTAACTCTATATACTGAAGTTTGAGTAACTACGCACGCGGTACGCTAGTATCAAAATGGAGGTCGTTCCCGTCAGGCACGTACGACTGTATACACGTAAAGCGATGGGGGAATTGTTAAGGGAATGTAGTACAATGTGTCGTCTGCCTCCGAGACCTCTGTGGCGGTAATAATGACGGGTGCAGGTGCTTCGCTTTTATTGCATCGAAAACAGCGGGGTATGAATATTCTCGATAAGGATTTCAGGCTACGCGGCGAGTCATAATATAATGGATCTGTTTTGACGATAAGGAGCGTGACGCTTGCAAACGATGCGGTATGGTAAAGGAAGATAAAAAAAAATAGCGAAGTGAATGGTGGTTAAGAAAATGTAGCTTTGCTGTAACGAGGGACAATTTTCGCCGAGAAACATATGGTGAAAAGTGAAAATAATAATATGGAAAAAAAGCAAAGATAATAACGCTGATATCGCAATGTGAAAGTGAATGTGTATTAAGTAAATCAATAATAAAAAAAATAAAAGAAAATTCAAAAAAGGGAAAGTCTTTTTTGTGGTACTTTTAGAAAGATCAGAATTCTGTTATGTTTCATTTATAATTATACTTTGTAAATATCTGCAGTGTACAAAAAATTTGATTGAATTTCTAAATTTGCTTTCTACTATTTTGTTCATTCTTTGCACATTTTTTTCCACGATTGATATTTTGCTAGAACGTATCGTGGGCATGAATGAGCATAAGCAGATATCAACATTAAAATATTGTCACATGCTTCAAGTCTAATCTTGACCGTGATCCTAAAATCAGAACTTGTAGTCCACGAATAAATAGTATTCGTTAATTTCCAATATCTGTTATCTGACGTATAACTGTAATTTACAACAAAACCATTTTCTATTGTTTTCTTTTTTGGAGAAAAAAGTTTATTTTCAACGCTTCTTGGTTGACATATCTTTAAAAAGCACCCATTTGGCAATATGGTTGTAAAACATTATTCATTGTAGCTTGTTTTCAATCAAAGAGCTTATTGTAAAACTTTAACCTTCAGGTGTTTTGTGGTACATTTTTTTTTACTAATTACTTGTTTATGGATTTCCGTGTTTTTTCATGCTTCTCTTATTATTTTGTTTACATATAATGAATTTAAGATTCGTTGAATATGCCCCAACATAATGGAAGATTTTTACAATGTAAATGCTAACAGGACGCACTTCAATTGCTGAATCACTGTTTTTGTGAAACTGCAAACTTTCTAAATGCAATGAATGCTGGTCTATCAACTCAAAGGTGTACAAATACAACTACAAGAGAAATCTTTAGACAAAGAATCTTGACTGGGCACTGCGTACTAAATAAATACATGTACCGCATGTGGCTAGTGAACTCTCCCCTATGCATGAAGTGTGGGAGTGCTGAAGCAACTCCTGCTCACCTTCTTGTCAACTCCCCAGAGGAGAGGCAGACGCACTTAGGGTTCATCGGTTGGACGAATCCAGAGCCGGTAAGTTAACTCTCAGCCAGATTGCGAACTTTTATAATATAATAGGGTGCAACCTGAGTGACAGGGCTAAAATTGACATGGGGGTACAATAGGTCTTTCTGGCCGAGTTGCTTTCTTCGGATTGGGTATATGTCTAAAAAAAAACCTTTAGACATAGTATAAGAAGAGCTCTACGGTATTCCCAGACATTCGCTTCAACATTAAATCCTCAGTATAAGAAAAATCGTGACTAATAATAGCAGTGACTCAATTTAACTACCACATCATCTTGATGCTATGAGCACCTTGATGTTTTGGAGCAAGAATTGATAAAATATAACATAGGATCTTATGAAGTAATTATGAGACATCCAAAACATTTGGAAAGAATGAGACAGCCTGAGAATTTTTTTATCTTCATTATTTTTAAGGTACCTGTGAAAGAATATTGTTGTCTTGTCCCTTAGCTCCTTACCACCAAATAATAAAAAAAAGATTGGTAATATTAAAAGTTAAAGTTGTTTTTTTTTTTAGTGTGCGCTGTTACTATACTCTCTAAAAACTTTTAAAGATTTCTGTAAAATGTTTGCTACATTTTCTCTATGTAGGACAGGTAAACTAAGTGATCCCTCTAATGATGAGTATAATGTCAAGTTGCTAGTAGACCCCTCACCACAAACTGCACTAAACTGGACGTACGTTTCGATAGAACTAGTTCAGTGTATCTGCTGATGATGATAGCTTTCCTATCAAAACGTACGTCCAGTTTAGTGCAGTTTGTGGTAAGGGGTCTAGGAGAAGTTTACAGCATTACCAGTACCACAGTTTGGAGTATTTTTGTTATCAAGTTGCTAGGTCGTAAGGGACAAAGTGAGACATTTGTATTTCCGAATATAGAAAATAACTCATATATTTTAGTAGAAGATATTATTTTGACGGTGCGTCCTCTTACTTACACTGGTACGGAAAAAAACTAATCGACACTACACATTTCCCGTTGACTTTAATACATATGGAGTATGTTAAAATTGAAATTTTACAGATTCTTTTTATTGGAGCAGTTTCTAATTAGGTTTCCTCATATAAGTAAAAAATATAAATGTTCTCGCCTACTTTATATTTTATTTTTGACAGTGAAAATAATAAAAAAAAAAATATGCCTGATTTTGTTATGTGCAGTTTTAACATGCTTTTGACTTATTATTACCCAAATAATTGTTAGGAACGATTAACAAGCAAGTTATATGGATGTCTCACATTTACCCATAGGCGCCTCATATTTTCCCCAAACGATGGGTAGAAGTGAGACACAGTTTTTATTTTCTTTCTCCCTTATAATTATATTTAAGTAACTGGGCTATTTATGGTTGAAAAGACTCGTCAACCTTATTTTTTTTTTTGAACTGTTTAATGATTTTATTTTGTCAGTATAATCACAAAAGTTTGTTAAAAATGTCTCATAATTACACCACAGGATCCTATAATAAATTCTAAGGTATTTGCATGAGTATTTCTCAAATTATTCTATTGCTGATGAATTTATTATAAAATAGTCCTAGAACTACAAATAATGTTATGGTGGTTTAAACTATAGGTAGGTTTAGGAATAGATTGATTTTAATTCAAACAAATATATAGACAATAATCAGATATCAAGAATTTTCTGTCAGATAAATATCGAAAAGTAGTGAAATTGATGCTGTTATACGATGCATTATATTTGGTATATTTTAATATGTATTATTTAGGATAATGAGATGAGTATAAACTATTGAAAGACAATCTATTGTAGACTAGATTTTATCTTACAGATTATCAATCAAACTCAGATACTTAAGGATGCTTAGGAACTCATGGAATGAGACCTTTTTTTGTGGTCTTCTAGGCAAAAATTAACCATCCCAGAGATTTTATAACTGAAAATATGTTCAGCTTATCCTTCTAGCACGGCCGCTATTTAATATCATCAGACAGTCTGACTCTTTGCATTTCCTTCCTGAATCTACAATGACCTGTAAGGACAGAAACAATTCCTGTGGTACTTTTGTGACCAAGATGAAGTAGTTTCTTGCTTCTTACAGGATTCTTGAGATTCACTTTTTTTTTAGTTACCAAATCAAAAGACAACTGTTCCAATATTAGGTCAATTTCTGATTTGCCCAGAAACTGATTTGCTGGAACTGCCATAGATGCCATGTTAATGGCAATAATGACAGGTTTTGCTTACTGGAATTGCTGCGTAAAACGTTTCTTTTCTCATTTCCATGATTGAGTGAGTGCTTAGGTATCCAGATTAGGTATCGGTTGTTAGCGTTCACCAGTTTGACAATAAATAATTTCGGGAGTATCTCTTATATATCTCTTTTAATTTGATACTGGAAAATAGGAAAATGTTTTTGGAGGATTCAGAAGATATTCCCGCAGCTATCATTCCAAGAGGATGCGAATACAATGTTAGGTTCCAAATTTTAGGTTCCTTTCAAGTGGTTCCTGGAAGCATGATACAATATTTTAACATTTATTTTCGATTGAGAGAAAAATGAATAATGTCTCCTGTTTTTACTCCAATTTCATTTTCAGACATCCAATGGTACCTATTTACAGGACAAAAAATAACTTACTATCTCATATAGGGCTTCAAGGACATTTTTTATTGTACTAAATATATACATCGTTTAAGAGTATGCAAAAACTACAATGATTTTTTAATCGATTATGACGCCCACATCTTCTTAATTTTGCCTTTATTTCTAATCTATTAGAGCAAGAGCCAAAAATGAAATCTAATTAGAAAAAAAAATATTATTCTGACGCCCAAACTTACCAATCTAAATTGAACAAACACACTTCATACAAACATCTTAATAGTTTTAATTTCAAACGTAAATAAATAAAATTTCTCAACTCGCGAACCGGCAACTCGAAAATTACTAATTAAAATTTCTATTTTAAAATATTCAAATCTCTCCCCGAGAGTTGTTAACGTTATTAATTGCCGACGCGTCGTAAAAGATTTCTCCATTTATTAAAATAACACGCGGTTCGGAGTAAACAGAAAAAAAAAAGGAGAGCTGTTCGAAAATCGATGATTCATAAATAATTTACGAGGATTCCGAAAGGATTTTTTTTTTGCCTCGACGGCCGAATTCCAAGGCTAAAAATAGAATCCAGTATATTCTACTCGGAGAAGAGTAGATGCGATAAACGATATTGCCTCAGAAATCTTTTACGGTTATAACTAATAATTTAGGGCGTATAAAATTCGAATTAATATTAAAAATTTTCGGGAATAATTTATGTTTTAGAAAAGGACGGAGCGATGTGAGAAGTATCAAGGTATCTACAACATACGCATGTATATAATCTGAGAAACTAACAACTCAAATCTTCATTCCAAACGTTCTGTACATTAACTACACACCTCTTCTCTTGGTTATTATTATTATTTCTACCATTACAAGCACGTAATCCTCACCAGTAGACTACACACAACATAAAACCCTTCCCTACGTCTTCCGGTAGATCTAAAGAGATGGGAGAGTGAAAATAAAAAATTATGTTCGTATAAATTTAAACCGTTAAGTCAACATTTATATTATTTACTGTTAATCTCTAATGATAATTCACTTTGGAATTTAGGTTTACTGTGCGCTGTGGCTTAAACCATTTTTAAGTAAATATTTATTGTGAAGGTAATTTTTAATTTATATTATCTATCTATGTATTACGAAAGCCAGCTCGTTCCAGAATACATTATCGATTCTTCAGCGTATTATATTTTAGCGGAAAAATAATAAGTTGTGTAACACTATCGAATCTTTTATATTATAAACAAGTTGATTTATTAAGTTCTGTGTTTTGAAAGATATTTCTTCTATTTAGATGTAAATGTGATTTATACTAATTTATGTATAATACGTTCGTTAGAATCTTATAGTTGCTTTCCTGAAAAGGAGATAAGAATTATAACCACAAACTAAAATAACTACATAATGAAGAAGGAGAGTTGCAATTTAAGGAATACTTTAGATACATGAACTACCATAACAAATGCGACAAAAAATCCTTTTTGTTATGAGGAATATTGTAAATTGCAGTAAATGTACCTGAAAAAAAAATTAAAATTAAGTGAACTAAAAACATCCGCGGCAAAATTCCAAAAATGATTTACAAGAATTGTAAGCTTACTACTTTATTAAATCATTAGCATCATCACAACAGAAATACATTAATTCGTTAACAAAGTAATTTATTTACCACTTCTCGAGCAGATAATCCCTGAGTATTTTTTTTTTAATAAATCAACGGTTTTATTATTGTAATCTGGTAGTATATTAAAAATTCTAGGTCCGATACGATTGGGGGCGTTAGCAGTTATATTTTGGAAAAGGCACGCTAAGCAGATCCTTGCTGGATGCATTCTTGTTACCAATGACTGCATTCAAAATGAAGTTAGTTATATTTTTATAAACACATATAGATACTTCAAAAACGTCTAGACAAGCCAGAAGCAATACTTTATACTCCACAAAGAGTGGTTTGCAAGAATGAGCATCGCTGAATCTAGCGATGCGTCGCAGAATACGTTTTTACATCAAGGCATCGGATAAGCACTGGGAATTGCCTCATAAATACATATCTCAGCCTTGATTCCACCTGAGCATAATAAATTGAAAGTAATTGATCAACATGTAGAACTGTTCCTAAGTTAATGAAAATATAAGTTAAGGAACTTTACTTTTTTACTGCTGAAATTTGTTGGTCAAAGTATATCCGAAGGAACTTACGCTTAGAAATGTGCTAACAGATGATGATCTTAGAAACTATTTCTGCCAAATAGGAGGAGAAGAAATAGTGAGAAATATTCCACAAACACACACACATCTCAAAGATTTCTTACGTAACCACAGAAAAATGTGAACGCAGTTTTGCTATACCCCAATTACACCTGGGGCAGTAGATCAGATTCTCAAAGAAAGAATGCAGGTGATGTGTTTGACATTTCCACAAACCTGCTAAAGCAAGTTAAAGTATGCTCTCCTTTAGAAACTATCTCTAACAGATGCGTTGAGTAGTGTGTGTTTCAAAGCTGCTCTGAAGTAGAGAAGGTTGTGCTACTCTATAAAATGGGCAGCGTTAATGAACATGAAAATTAACGCACGATTAGTATTTTACCTTCAATTTTAAAAATATTGGAACGAGCTATACAATCTAGACTTGTGGAGTATCTGGAGACACACCAATGTTTAGCGAATGGACAACACGGGTACAGAAAGGAATGATCAACAACAGCTGTTATTATGTGCCTGATTGAACACATCTACGGAACGTTCGCATTATAGGGCCTTCGATTCTGTTATAGTCACGAAATTCTAATACATAAGCTGCAGCCCTTACAACTGATAAAAATCTTATCTAACATATCGGGCACAACTGACTGGATGGAACAACTTGCAGTGTGCGTCAATGAAGATGAAGTACGAAGTTCTCCAAGGTTCCATCATTGCACCCCTACTTAATATAATAATACACACCAACGATGTTGGTGATGATGACACATCGCTCTTATTCCGAGATAAGAATTAAATCATCGAACTTTCGAAGTAGCGATCAGCAATACCTAAAATCGGTTCTCTGGTAATTTGTGACATTGTAGAGTATCATAGAGGTCGTTAATAAATATTGAGAAAAATAAAGGGCTTAAGTTTATTCCTTGAGAAACGCCAGAGGTAGGGTTAAAATAGCTGGATTCGTGACTCATATCCCTGGCATAATATTTTCCTTTTAAATAAATAGGACAAAGACTGTCAAGCTTATGCAGAAGTAGGGAGGGGTCAACCTTGTCGAAAAACCACATCTACATGTTTGTAATTATGTTAGTAGCGAGAAGTTGAAATGAATTTTATCAGATTCGTAGTGATGAACCTTTTACTAACGAAGATAGGAGGGGCTGGGCCAACAGGTAGATGCGATTAAAGAAACATCTTTCAAATATCTTAGCAAAGTTGTTAATTATTGTAATTGATTAATAGTTATTGATTGAGAACTCAAGACTTTTTTTTTGGGCAGCAAGAAGTCGTATTATAAAAATAATAGAGCCAAGAGCGACAGAGCTGGGATTAAAGATAAATGAAAACAACAAGGAAGTATATGAGATTGGGTGAACCAAACCAAAATCCACAATATAGATTGTTGGACAATTTAGCTGTATGTGACCATAACACATAAAAGGGAAGAAATAACGGAAATATATGAGAAGGTTTACTGGATGTGGGGATAACATTTAGATCAAAGTGGATAATAAGGTATGTGAAAGTAAGCATCTATAAAACAATTTGTAAAACCAGTGGCCAGTGGCAGTGAGCTGTGGAAGATTCATCTAAAAGAGGTGGAAGCAGTGGTAGTTTAGAAAAGAATGGTGTTCAGGAAAACATATATGGAGGGGTGAGGTAAAGTAACTGCTGGAGATATAACTGGAGGTAATACATATATATGTGGATAGCCCTCAATTGTTAAGGTGACCAGGGACCAAAAAATTAAATGACTGGGACATGTTGCGAGGCTACCGGCAAAACAGTTAGTTACTGGAAGGAGGTCAACAGTTACGAGAGAATGGTCAGGAACGAAAACAGAGGTTCGAAGGGACTGGCAAGGTATTCATTCATTAAAGTTAGGGTGGGCATTTAATGTCCGGGCACTTGAGCTAGGTGCTCATTGTACCATCCCTATTAATTCTCTTATTTCCACTCGAGCAGCTTGGTGTTCTCTATAAAGCCCAGTATCTTGCCCAGTGGGAACTTGAGAACCTCGAGGCTCCAATAATCTCTCGAAATTATTCAACATGTCACACATGCACTGGACAGGATGGACACCTGGTTTTCACAAAATAACCTAAAACAAAATATTGATAAAACAAAAACTATATTGTTTACAAATAAAGGAATGGATACAATCAACTTACCGTACCAAAATCAAATATTAACATCCTCGGAAGAAGTTGGCTTTCTGGGGTTGTTGGTCGACAGTCGTCTAAACTGGAAACCTCATATCCAACAACTAATTAAGAAAATAAGTAGTTTCAGTTACGCTCTCAAAATCATAGCATCAACGTGAAGCCGGAGGCGGCCGATTTGTCAGCTTACCATGCCTACATCCAATCCCGTTTATCCTACGGAATAAATCTTTGGGGAAACAGTGTGACGTGCATCAGTGTTTATTTCGCAAAAAAGATGTGTCCGCAGTGTCTTCGGTCTTGCCCCGCGGGACTCTTGCAGATCGGTTTTTGTTGAGCAACGCATACTTACCATTTTTGGACTTTATCTCCTCGAATGTGCAACTTTTGTAAAGCGCCATTATAATCAGTACTTTGAGAAGTTTGAACTTGCACAGGCGTACACGACCAGAGGAACTGTAACTGGATTTCTAAGTCAACCGCACACTAAACGGGCAAAAGTGCAAGAAAGTGTCGAATATCAACTTCTAAAACTTTATAATCACCTTCCCGACAAACTTAAGAGTCTACCTTTAAATATTTTTAAAACGAAGCTTAAGAACTTTCTAGTTCAAAACGCTATTTATAGCAAAAATACTCCAAACTGTGGTACTGGTAAGATGATAGCTTTGCTATCGAAACGTACGTCCAGTTTAGTGCAGTTTGTGGTGAGGAGTTTAGGAGAAGTTAGTAGTTAGTAGTAGCTATTTATAGTATAGAGGAGTTTCTTAAGCTACGGATGGACTGCTTGTAATCACTGAAGTGTGTATATGTTTATATGTTTTTTCTTGTTTATTTTGACGCTGTTCATATATATTTTGTATTTTAAGAACAGAGAATATATATTATATATTATATTATTATTAAATATTTCTGCCTGAGTACCTTCAGTTCCTCACGTGTGCAGATTACATGTGAGGAATAAAACACAACGGATAAGAATACATATGCACAAGAGGCCTGTAGAGCTGAACATATACAAATCGTGTAGTTTTCTATATCAAGAAAAGTATGTGTGAATAGAGAGAGTAAACAGATAATGGAGTGAATCAAAAAAAAGCTTGTGCGCAGATTTTTGAGATGAAAGATTATCCTTGAGGCTCTTTATATTATACTTATAGATGTATTATATTGTAATTCTGAATTTATCAATTCTAATGCACGCGCAGCCGTTCATGATTTGAAAGTCGAATGCCGTTTTTTTTCCAAAATTAATGGAATAAAACGAAGCAATCATATATGTAAAGCGTCAATTTTAGTTTCCATTCGCCCACTTTTTTTTTTACTTTTTCTCCCAAAAAAAAAGACAAAAAATAACTAGCCGCCATACGGATCGATCCGCTTTTTTTTACATTTAATCAACGTAAAACTAATGCGTGCGTGCATATTTAACGCCGCCGCTTAAATATTTAAATTTTGCCGAATGCGACGCGCGCAAAAATATCGCATATATAACGCGACGAACACGGGAGAAAAAAAGCACCAGAAAAAAGAACGTTACACAGCATCGCCAGTAGGCATAGCAGCAGTAGTTATTAGGTGGAAGCTGACTTCGCGTACCATCCCAAGCCAGCGAAAAAAAAAGCGTTGTTTTGCCTTGATACTGTGTAATATACATTTTCTACGTTTGTGGCTATAGTACTGTCGCATATTGTTAATTTTAATTTCGCGCCGCGCGTTTGCTAATAAATTCCGGCTAGTAGAAACGCGCGAAGTGCAAAACCGAGATGAAAATCCTCTGCGGCTGTGTGTTAACGCCGACGTCCGCCGCGACGCCTCCTTCTGAATAGCGCGCGCGTTGGTTGCTTGATGGGTTCGGCTGTTTGGATGACAATAGCGCTGAGGTTGTAGCTTTAACTCTACATTGTCATCGCAATAGGAACTGCTTAATAACGGGACGTGTTACACATATACAGCATAGAATCAGCAAATACTTGTTCAACAAATAAGAATGAGCAAGAACTGTTTTCAACTTGAGGGTCGGCGTTAAGGCCTAACTATGGCTCTGTCATCTCCACTTTGCAATTCTTTGATTATGATTGTTTGATCAAGAAGTTGCAAAAGAATTGTGCCATGTTCCTTGTCCAAGTTTATCATCTCAAGATTTGAATATACAAAGCAATAATTTATTTTGATTAATGTATGTCTATCAATGACAAAGAAATATTTTTTTAGTTCAGGTTATTCTAGCAGTGAATTATTTGTAATATGTATGCAACAATTCATTTAGCTAGCCGACAACTCAGCAAGAAATAATCAGTAATTTTGTTTATTAACAGGCGGACATGGACTAGAAGAATAAAATTTTAAGTTTCTTGTTTCGGGCGTTAATTCCTTGGTTAATGGTACACACAAAAAAAATAATTACTCAATTTGAATATAAATGCATCACATTGAATTTAACGTATTGAACGTATAATATTTTTACCACAAACAATAATTATTTAGATTGAGTAAATATATTTCTCAACTGGAAAACTTTTATCATATTATGCCTTAATAATTTATGTACATTTGAAGATATATGAAAGTATTATTGAAAGTATTGCCATTTTTCGCTTCCAAAATATAAGTATATTGAACTGATAATACTTACCTGCTTAATCTAAGTGTTTCTACTATTCAAGGGTAATAATTACCTATTAATTTTGTGTCTGTAACACCAAAAAACCTCGGTAGGGGGAAATTAATAAATAAAGAAATTATGTAATTAAATAAATTTATTGTCATACTTTTATAGTTTTACAATTTTGGAGAGGTATCGTTATCGGGCTTCTCCAGGAGTGCGCACGGGATATTGATGCGTAGAGGTATGATATTATGCGTATCCGTCGTTGCGACGGGTGTTCTCGGGATACTTCCTACTCAATCATGGGCTTGGTATCTTCTGGCGTGTGGTTATCAATATAATTTCAATCAGATGATAATTTGCGGTATCCTACTGAAAACTAAAACTAGTAAATAGCCATATGCTTGTTAATGTACACAACTACCATGTCATAATATATCGACACAATGGCGCTGATTCTAAAGTCTTATTTCAAAGTTTTTTTAACCATTTAATTTTAATATTAGAAACAGACGTACTTACCTTCGATATTTTAATGGTGCATCTGTTCATCAGCCCCATTCTATAAGTAGCTGTGAATGGCTGGGGTATCCATTTAGATTCACTTACACTCACAACCAACAACACTGTTCGTTGGTCCATCAAAAAGTGACGCCAAGTAAAGCGTATTGCTGTGTATGATGATCCAGATAAAGGCAAATGAAATTTAACAAAAAAAAGAAAATTTAAATGACTAGCTATGCGGATAAAAATAAAGGCGCAAAAGAATACTTTACCTCAGGGTTCTCCTCAGATTACTTTTTTTAAGAAATGTGGCGTTTTGCAAAATTGACTTCTTTAAAATCCCAAAGATTGAAAGGTTGAATCAAGAATAAAAGAACTATTTGAATGACGTTTATTATCTTAATTTCTTATTATTTATAAAAAAAGAAAAAACATTTAGTTACAATTATGCAGAAACAAAAACCATGAATTTAGATTCGGCCGAAAAAAAACTGCATGAATTACAATTTAAAAAAGGACAATGCAATTCCTTATCAACAAAAGGACAAAATTTTTTCTAGAGAAAATCCTTTTTCACAAAAAATCCACGTGTTTCAAAATTTAAAACAACCTAAATTAATTAAACGTGGACAAAACAAGTATATAATAAAATTGAACTTTAACAAAAAATCTCTTTCAACCTAGAACGGAAAAAATTAAACTCTAAAAACTAAAACACCTCTAGAACAATTATATACTGATCTTACACCATTCGTGTAACAAACAAATACAACAGCCATTATTATTTAAGAGTTCTAGATGGATGATTTAAATCACAAAAAGCGAACAATCTTTAAATAAAAATGAATTACCAAAATGTAGCCAGAAAACTAAAATAAAATGTACTCCCGCTCGTCATCTGGTACTGAGCCTAAGGATAACAGTTCGCTACAATAACAAATCTGCGTGCTACACAGTCGCACGAATCGCAAAGAAATATCTAAGAATATACATTTGAACATATACAATACTCGGTGAACGCAAAATGTACACTGAATGAAATTATTTAACAACTGAACAATTACATTGAAATTTAAAGTCAATTCTATTATCAAAATTCTTTCAAAATAAAATATAAAATTGTGGGAAACTTTGTGCCTACGTTATAAAGATAAATTGGAATGACCAGAAAACAAAATTTGAATTTCCGGAAAACCGGAGGTGCCAGACCACAGCAGTTGTATATGCAAAAACCCCCTAAAACCCCCCTTAAAAAGATGGGTAACCAATGACAGATAAGTTTTAGTTGCCAATAAATGGTGGGGGTAAATTTCGTTTCAAATCTTTTCAAATATTATGGTAATTTCAATTTGAATATTTCATGTTTTCAGTACAAAACCTTTAATAATTTTATATAGTAATTCATTATAATACCAAAACGTATAAGGGATTTTATTTTTAATCTACAGACTTTTCTCACTCATGATTGCATAGATTTATTCTGTTTACAACAATTAACAAGTTCATTTGGAGGAAGTATACTCATTGCAAAATATTTATACATATTTGCTCTAAGAGTATATTTGTGTTTTCAGGAATTTACTCTATGTTCTAACCAATAACATTTAGTTCATTTAAATATATATTAAGATTTCTGAATAAATAAAAATATTCACATAGATTTTCTTGTGTATAGTAATTTGCAATTGATAAATTCATACTTAAGGATATAATTTCAATATATTGTTCGTTGTTGTAATTTCAAAAAGAAAATTGATTTAAAAAATCTACAAAATTATGAATAGGGGAATAACGTAGAATACAGAACGAAGACGGAAAAAACCAAATTTATAATAATTAATTCTATAATCTAGAAGAAAAAGATGCATTTTTTTGAGTATAAATAATATTAGAATAAAGAAATTCTATAATAATATTAGAATAAGGAAGAAATATTACGGCATTATTAGAATAAAGAAGTACAATTAAACAGAGTTATATCATGGTTTAAAGAATCCTTTTCCGCTAGTGTATCTTCACTAGGGTATTCACTGTAGTTTCGGAATCACAGTTTTATACCTATATAGACCCTAGGACAGTCGTTCATTCATCCGCTGAGAGTATAAATAATATATGATGTCGCTTCGTGAAGTACGGCAAGTACCCCAGCTAGCGGGGAGTAAGCGGGTTTATTTCTCTCTACGGCTTCCGAACGTTCGGACACATTTTTTCCAAATGAAATATCGACGATATATAGATGTGTGTGCCCCCGCTCGGGTGCCGTACGCCATCGCCATCGGTCTCCCGTTCCCCACACGGCGGCGGCCTTTTCCATTCCTCTCGATACGGAACGCAAAAATAATTAAACATTTTTCAGGCATGCGGAAAAAGTTTGACAGACAAATAAAAATAGCCATTTGAAATATGAGTATAGGAAAATGTGTATACGCTTC
This sequence comes from Protaetia brevitarsis, assembly GCA_004143645.1. NCBI lineage: Eukaryota > Metazoa > Arthropoda > Insecta > Coleoptera > Scarabaeidae > Protaetia > Protaetia brevitarsis. The sequence continues at coordinate 2,271,510 of RXPK01000304.1, forward strand.
GTATTTTTTCGCATTTTTTTTCTCCCCCCGTTTTCAGTATTTCTGGTACCCATCCACGCCGCGCGCGACGGAATAACAGTATCTATCGGTGTACCCCTCATCGCTCTTCTCCTCACTACTCTGCCCCCCTTCCACCATAACCCCCTTCGCGCGGGCCAAAGCCTGACAGAGGACCAGGCGAGGGCACCCGGACGCTAGATTTTTCATTTTCTCTCCGCACGTACTGCATATATACGAATATAAAATTTCAATGTGTCTGAGTGAAACGACTTTACGATTTGTTTCATTTCCATGCGACCGTTTTTTTCCCCGGCTGTATGTTTTCTTTTTTTTTTTTATTTAATATGCAATCAATATATGGGTACCACCCGCTCAGCTCTACGCCCCTGTATGGGCGCGCGAGTGTGTGTATGTGCGACGCGGCTTTTGTGAATTTTTTTTCGTGTGTACGGCCGGCTCCCATGTCTGGTAATTACCATTTTTTTCCGTTCCATCTGTCTCTACGTTTTTCCGTTTTGTCTTTGTCGTCCGGCGTCGACCGCTGGCCGCGATTGGCCGATTCGCGTCGGTCACGCGGGCCTATGGTATCACGCGCAGCGCGAGTCCGTCTTTATCGGCCCACGAAATCAAGACACGCAACTGATTTCGCGAATGTATATACGGCTGGTATGTACGCGCGTGGTTGAGGTGTATTTGGAGTAACTTAGACCCTACCTGGAAATGGGGAGGTGCTTACTGGGTCACGTGGTAACGAGCTCCTATGAAGATTCAGGTTAATTTCATGGGGGATAATATTTAAGAAGATAAAGTCTTATTTAATTCGAATAAGCGAACATTGAGTAAGCTGGAAAATTAGAATTTATTAGGGTGTTGTGCACTCCTATGAAAAGCAAGACAGTGGGGGTGCATTGAGGTAAAAAATGGTCGCACTTTAAAGGATATCTATAGGATTATTGTGTGAACCATAACGGTGTGCAGTGCGTTTATTTTTCTCAGTGGTTTTTCTTCTGTTTTTTTCTGGGTAATATCGTAGTATTATTATCTAATACAACATAGGAATACAGTTTAGAGCAGGGGTCGGCAAACTTTTTTAGGACAGGGCCAAATCGTAACGAAAATTAAGTTCAGCGGGCCAAGTTGTAAACTCTAACGTGTATATTTTCTATTAAGTGCTCCTCTGTGTTTTATTGAACCGAAAACAATGTACCAAAAAGTTTCCATCGTATCATACAGGGTGTTTAAAAAATTAATGACTTTGACTTGTCAAAGAATCTTAAAGTTACAAAACTTATTTTTTTTCAAAAACACCCTGTATATTCTTATATTTTTCTGAAAGACTCCCTATAGGCTTAGTGGTTTTATTTCAAATTATTCCTATTATTTATTAACTTTTCCAAATGATCAAATAATTTTTACCTGGTGGATTATAAATAACATTACAATAAATTATTATTGCTAGTAAATATGATAATAATCATTGTTTTCTATATGTTAGTGCCTAGAAAAGTACGCAATATATAAACCAAACAGTAAATATTAAATATTAAAAGTTTATCTTCATCTGGTTTTGCAAAATGAGGCAAAATGCGAACAAAAAGTTAATAAAGTGTTTGTGTGATATAAGAATTTGCAGCGGATTGAAATAGCTACATAATGGAATCTTTGCAGACGATGTAGTAATAATAACAGACAGTGAAAAACAAAGAAAATTTGAACATATGGAAAGGAAACATGGAAGAAGAGGGCATGGCAATAAACATAGAAAAAGCTGAAATCCTCGGAAACCAGAATGTTGAAACTAAAAAATGAAATAAATGATACTAAAATAGAGCAAATGAGAAATTTAAATATTTAAAAGTAACATTGGAAGAAACAGGAAAACAAGATTCTGGAATAAACGATTGATAAAACAATCAAGTACTACGCAATAAACCAAAAAATTATTAATAATAAAGACAAAAAAGACAAACCTATAGTAGTGTTATGAAGAAAGCCAAGGAAAATATGATTCCACTATTTTAGGGCATTTGGAAACACATCTCAGTAGTTTAATACCTGCTACTTCTGAAGATTTGGGCACCTTGAAAACATCTCACCAGAAAATTTTGAAGTAAAATAGGATCCATTTTTAGGAATTCTAATCCAATCTAGATCACAAGAAATGAATGCGACATATTTTTTCTTTTTATTTAAAATAATTTGAAGGGACGAAAGTTCAGTTGAGAGGGCATAAGAAACAGAAGCAATAATTACTATTAATGGACGGAACGATTGTAGAAATTCTTTCTCATTTAAAAAAATATTAATAATTTCTCTGAGTTCCAAAAATGTCAATAAAATTTTTCCACTATTGCACCATCGAACTGGCGATGGTTAACTCGCCGAGAGCCAATAAAGCTAACCACTGCCACAACTGGTTATGCAAAATAGATAGAGGTGTTTGATGAATTATGCAATGACTTATTGAAAGCTTTGCACAAAACAAAAATACTTGGGCAGTATCAACAATGACTGTTGACCCATCAAGAACTAACAAAAACCACTAGACATTTTTTACCTTCTTATTGTGGGTGAGAAAAACTATCGGCAATAGCTGAATTAACCGCTTGGTACTTACAACTTGCGCGGGCCGGGTTGAAATACGCAGCGGGCCGGATTTGGCCCGCGGGCCGTAGTTTGGCGACCCCTGCCCTAGATCACTCGATTCTAATATCCAAGTTCAGCTCAATGGGATTTATGTCGAATACAACTGATTTAATAGCATCTTACCTTGATAACAGGTCATGCTACGTCTGCTACAACGGTTACCAGTCCGATATCTATACTGCAACTTCGGGCGTCCCTCGAGGGTCAAACCTTGGCCCACTACTGTTTATATTTGTTACTTTCCATGCTTGTAATGTAATATATGACGTACTATTACCCAAAGAATATTAGTGATTATTATTAATATTCATCTTGAAGATAATCACCTATAGATGCATAAGCAGCAAATAGATTTCTCTGGATTCAATATCCGCCATCTTCAAGGCGGCAAAAATATTGAATACAACCGTTGGAAGATGTATAGAAGAGACATTTTGGGGCTCGACACTTTGGGTAAAAACATATAGTATCTCAACTTTATGTTTTTTTAAGCCTTTTTTTAAGATCGGTGACTTTAATGTAAAACCTACCAATAGCAATTTAATTTAATCCGTGGCACTATTTCTGAACTTCTCTCTCCTCCATTTTTTAACGTTTGTGCTATTAATTGTTGATCTTTAAAGAAAAATTTAAATGTATATTTTAAAAGTCGCTATAAAAAGTTTATTTCGTTTTTTAACTTCTTAGGGACAACATTTTAACATTGTTTTACTTGTATGTGCCTATTTTCACCGCAAACTTTTTAAGTTTATCGTAGGCTTGTTTCTCTAATTTTAAATATGTGTTTAAATTCTTCAGAGGTTGTAGTAGAAACTTTGCTTCCCTAGCAATGGCAATGGTGTAAAATATGGATTTTCTTTTCATCGTGGCAGAATCTACAAATAGCATCCTCGCCCAAGCATTTACTTTTTTTTTTGCTGTAGAAATGACCAGTCAGTTTATTACCATTATAAATTATAACATCCTTCTTGCCTTTACTCAGCAATCTTTCAGATTTTTTTGTTGCTTTGTGAACAGTTTCGCTTATCTTTGACCTAGCGTCTTTCTTCGACCGCTGCTTGGACTTATTATGTAACAATAATCACTAGATTGGACTTGTGTTACTTTATGATTTGATAATGCCGAAAAAAAACCCAGTTGCAACGAAAAGCCGGGGTTGAGGATGTTCCATCAGGATTTTATCTATCAAACAAATTAAATCAATTGGTAAATTCTTTGATTTCTACGTGTGAAGATTTGTGTACAATGTAATGTATTCGATACAAATTTGAGAATCCGTAGATGTCTATTTATAGCATAACAGAATATTAATGTTGTAATAATTGGTTGTGCGCTAGACAAATATACTTTAGGAATTTAAGAAGACTATCTCTCCTTGAACAGTGACTTCTGTCTGAAAATCAACGAGTTTAGTGTTATTTATGGAATTTTGATTTGCATATTAATTGAATTGTCTGGCTTTATGAATAAACTGCAATGTGTATTAGTCATAAATTACAGATTTAATTCTTTTAAATTCTCAGAGGATTGTTAGAATGTATAAATACTAATTGATTTTTTTCTATTGTTTCAGGTGAGTCACACACTTTTACTATATTCGACTTACGGTAAGATATTCAAACTATTTCTCTAATGCCTAACATCGTTTACGCCTTAATCTAATGCACTGAAATCAAATATTCTGGCAAAGAAATTAAGGCTGATTCAAAAGTCGTAAATTATCTTTCATGCATTAATGGAAACGCTTCAATAATGAATAACATAAAATAAAATAAAAATACTATGGTCTCTTTCAGATGAGGCGATTAGTTGGTTGCACTTGTTGAATGAACGGTTGTCAAGGAGCATACTGATATGAACCCTTTCACACGATAATTAAGTAGTTGAAAGTAAATCAGGCAACTTAGTTGAATCAACTAAACCCCCTCGTTTGAAACAGGCCTAATAATCAAGCCCATTTTGACGGACACCGTACCTATTGTAAGCTTCAATTTTTTCTTTGGAAGCATTACTAGAAGATTAATTTTTGTTACGAAAATTTGTGCTACATCGAACGTTCACGAAAATGTATGCGCATATTGACATTAACCATAAGAATAAAACCCTTCTCAGACAACTTCGAGAAAGAAAGTGGCATAGGAAAATAGAAGCCTGGTAAAATGTCCGTATTGTCAAGAAGAACATTACAAGAACGTATGATAAAACCCAGCAGTTTGTGAGCGTCCGCGCATACTTTTGTAATGTGTTCAGCAAATCTAAGCCCTCCATCGAAAATCACCACAAGATCCCTAATAGAGTGAACTCTATCAATACCTACTGATATCGTCAATGCTATACTGGTAGACTAATGCGTTGGAGTTGCAAGTATATGTGATCACTTTACATTTCTCAGTATTAAGCGAAGGACCATTATCTATGCACCAATCATTAAGTATATCCAAATCGTGTAGCAGAGTCACACAATCCTCCAAACCATTGATGACCGCAAAAATCTGAAAGCCATCAGCATAAAGCAAGCATCCGGCATGTATGCGATCGCATATATACATTAATAACATAAATGAAAGTTAAATTGGTCAAAGATTTGACCCTTGATATTGGATGATACGACCTTGGTATAACTCCTAGTAATAAACTGACGATTCGCTAAAAATAATCTTGCAATAAAATAATTAGATCAAGATGTAAACCACAATTTCTTAATTTAGAAACGATAACCTTATGTGTTGCACATGATCAAATGCTTTCCGAATATCGGTATAGACTACATCAATTTGTTTTTTATTACCCATATTTTCAGCAATATATTGAGTAAAATTACACAAATTGGTTAATGTAGAGCGTCCCTCTACCCAATAAACCATGTTGACTACGATATATGAGCATAAGTACATGCCAATAAATTAAATTGCACAAAATCATCTCAAAGATTTTGGAAAAATTACTCAATAGTGCTGTAGGTCGATAGTTGTTAACCATATTTCTTGATGCAGACTTGAAGACAGAACTATTTTTGTTTTCCTCTAGATATCAGGAAAGATCTTTGGGCCAAAATACCATTATAAATAATTTTCAAAGGTGTTTGCAAACATGGTGTACAATCTTTAACCAAAAAGGACGGTAAACTATTCAGCCCCCATCGTGAAATTACCTTTTAACTTTGCAACAGCTTGCTGTATATCAAAATCTGTAATAGACTTTATGCAATAGCATTCCCTTATTGCTTGTTTGGAAGAATGCCCTGTCGAGCTTGATAAAAAAAATGAAGAGCTGATCTTGTTATTTTACTAGACCAAATCAGTTGCATCTTATGAGGACCTTCTTCAGCAAGGACTTTCCATTTTAAGTGAATCAATTAGGATGCAATAAATAGATATTAGATTATACTAAGGCTGCACCTAAGTATTGTATTATTAAAAAAATCTGCCCTAGCAACCACATTGATGATGGCGTCGTTATGGAGAATGAGAGCATTTTTCGCTAACAACATTGGGAACAGACCCTAGTTTCGTTCATGTACATATGTACTATATTATAATATATATGTAGTTTCACTATCACAGGCGCATACTAACAAAACCCTTCTATCATCCACCCCTCAAATGCACACTATAATCCCTCTTTGACACCGTGTTATCAAGGCCCTTCAGATCTAGCGCCCGTAACAAACGACGACCTCACGAACGCAACCAGCCTACGGGTGCGAAACTTTGATTGTTGCTCTGACATACGCATCATTATCAAACGCATTCTCCACTACACCGATTTCTAACCCTCCTTCCTTGCTTCTTTTCCGCAGCGCTCAGTATTTTAATATATATTTGGCTTCGTTTATGCGGGTCTGTTTGCATGTATCGCGTCACATTGCAGCAGTTCACGTTGGGAAGAACGTACTAACTACATAGGCATCAAGAAACCTTGAAATATTTACGATTAGTTCCTATTCGAAAGGAACGCAATGTTGCTTATTACAATGAAGTGAAGATTCATTATTATTGCAATATTTCATTACATTTGCGCTCATTTGTTGTGTGCATAGTGCATATATAGGTGCATGGGAATGTTATGTATTTAAAGGAGGATAAAAATTAATAACCTGAATCTTATTTATGTTTTCCGCTATAAAAATTGTTATCCAGTTATGTTGGTTCTAAGTACTTATAGTGTAGTACTTACATTGTATAAAAGAGTTATAGTCTTTTTATATTTTCCTTTTTAGAAAAACAATAACATCGTTTCCTGTTTTGTTTTGCGAATTCACTAAAGAAGGGCAAGTCACAATACTGGGCTTTAAATTTTATTAATTTTAAATTAATTAAAAAGCCCTAACAAATAATTTTTATTTTTTCACCAATAATATTTTATTGTTTACTTTAACAGAATGAATTAATCCGTAATCCAATAATTATCCAATGCAATTAACCAAAATAATTTGAATGTTACTAATTTTTGATATATACGGATTACACGTCAGGCGCTGTACCACTATGGACTTAGAAGCTAGTAAGTACTTATGTGAGATGTCTGACCATCTATGGGTAATATTTTAAAACAAACTACACCAAGGAGCCTTCACTATCAACGAAAAAAAACTTGGACCAAATCTGAACATAATCATAACATTTAGCTGGTTCAGATCATGAAATATACAAGAACATTAATTTAATAACAACAAATATTTCTTATCAATGTTTTTCTCAAATGTTTTGCAATACAAACATTTTTTTTAAAGGATAAATGATATAGAGATGCGACCAAATGTTGTACACATCCTTGATAAAACCAGTAGTTTTCATGTTTTTGCATGAAAATTTGGGCCAGATATTTTTGTAAGCGTTTACGTAGTTGTTTTTATGTAAATATGTAATATGACCAGGACGGATACAACAGCACTTATATTGGGCTAGAAGCGTTCATGGAAAAGCATGTGATTAAAATCTAATAGAATGTACTAGCCATACAACACAGGGGTGCAACCCATGATCATTTATGCATCTCTGGTATGGTGGACAAAGGTGCGTGTCAGCAAACTGCTATAACTGAGCTTACCAAGGTACATAGGCTTGCGTATTTAGAAATAACTACATCTACAGCAGTAGAATGCCTCCCTCCTCTCCATTTGATGATAATCGACGAGGCAAGAATAGAGCATATCAGATTGCAAAAATGGCGAATATGCAGCATTAGGCACAATAATATTGTTCGTCATGGGGAAGGGAACTTTTTGGGCATGAGATCAAACCGCACGATTTCACTATATCTTTTTAACAGAAGTTTAGAGGCGGAAATCATGGATCAATTGATTAAACTTGAATCAATTCAACTACAGAAGCAGGTTTGGAGAATTGATATGATTTACAGATGGATCAAAAACCGAAAACGCGTTTGGAGCTGAAATTGAACAATGATAACCTTTCACTAGGAAAATATGCTACAGTTTTTCAAGCAAAGGTATGTGCGATGTTACATTGTGCAAAATCAGCGGACCTATATTGCTACAGACAGCCAAACGACACTGAGGGTACTAGTGAACCCCAAGATACAATCAAGACTGGTTTGGGAATGTATTCGAGAACTGAATAGCCTTACAGACCGCAATAAAGTCATTTTGCTGTGAGTGTACGGACATTCAGTAATCGCAGGAAACGAAAAAGCCGATGAGTTAGCAATAAAGGGATCATTTGCTTCATATATAGGCTTAGAATCTATTCTAGGAGTGCCTAATGATACCGCATAAGAACAGGTAAGAAGTTGGGTCAAAGAGAAACATAAAGAACACTGGAATCATGCAATCATACAAACTCATGGGAAGACCTTTATCTAAGGGACCATGAAAAAAAAGGTGAAAAACTACTGCAGCTCATTAGGAATCATTTTCACATCGCGATAGGTCTCCTAACAGAACACTGTGCACTGAAAGGACACCTACAGAAAATAGGTGTCACACTGGAGATATACCAACTGCAAACTTTGTAATGAGAGGACGGGGAACACTTACCATATTCTGTGTGAATGCGAGGCTCTGGACCCACGAACAGAGGCAATTTTTTGGCAAGCCAGACATGAATCCAGAGAGTTACTTCGATCAACCAGCCATAGATCTGTACAGATTAGTCTAGGGCACTATGATCCTGGAATGGTTGGTATGAGTTTATATAACTTCATTGTAATATCACAAAGGATATTACAAAACGTTCATAATATTAAATTTAAAATAATGGCAATTTCAAAATAATAGAAAATCGTTAATGCTATTATAAAACTTGGAGCAAGTATAAGTAATATTTCGTTGAGTTAGTGACGATCTACAAAGAGGATAGCAGTAATCATATGTCTCTTTCTTGTAGAATGATCGTGTAGTATCGTATTGTGAAAGAAGAGATGTTTATTTTTAAAAAGAAAAAGTATGGACTGAAATATAAAGATGCGGTATAGGGTAAGGGGCTTATTTAGGCTTATTTTTCTTGAAAAGATCCCGACATCACTGCGCATGGTTCAATTTATTAATCATACGCAATTTTTTTTTTGAGTTGAAAATAGTCTGGGCATGTCACTGCTACCTCCTTACAGCACTATTCCATAATTGAATTGAAATGAGGATAACAACAACCAAAACACATTGTATGAAGAATATGTGTGTCAACCAGCTCGCGTAATCGCCTTAATCCAAAACAGATACTGTTTAATTTTTTTTTACAATGACATCAATATGCTGTATCCATTTTAAGTGGTCATCTGCAGTGAGAGCTAGTAAACGAACTGCACTTTTAACCCTTCGTTAGTGTGGTGGGGTATGCCATACCCTGTTTGCCTACATACTGGGGTATGGCATACCCCACCACACTAACGAAGGATTAACAGAATAAGATACCTTATCTATTACAATATCAGAGGGAGGAAGTTCTGAGATTTGTGTTTAAACAAAATTACTTCTGTTTTACTTTGATTAAGTTTTAAATTGCAACCATTCTGTAAGACGCTGTATGTAATTAGAGCTTGTACTTATAATGGCGTTTAGCGTATCACCTATCACAAAAATGAAGGCATCATCGGCATAGTTAAGAGTCGACAAACTAGAATCTACCATCGGACATTTGACATTATAGATATCGTTGAAATACAAAATGAGAAAAAGGGTACCTAGAATACTACCCTGGGGAACACCTTTGGTTAGTGTTATATCCTTTGATCGAAAAGTGCGATTGTTGTTGCGAATTGCTAAATATATGTGTATATTTTTGAAATGTCGGTTTTTTTCTCGTCAGTAAAAATGGCATTATATTTGTATTAAAACCACACATAAATGCAAAAAAATTATTAAAATGCTTTAATAGGGTAAAAATGTAGGATGCCCTATAAATTTTACCCCCAACCATATAGTTGTTCAAAAAATTATTGCTAATTACCAGTCGAATTGTTCAGTTCCATTCTGTATGTCGAATAGATGGCTATTCTATGCTATAGATTTTCAATAACTCGTTATTCAAGTACATATGTCCATCCCTTCCCATATCTATATGATGTATAAATTTTGGTGATCACTGTATATCAACATGTGTTCGAATATATGTGTACCTACTCGGGGCAACGAGGAATACAAATAGAAGGATGCCAGAACGCCAGTGGCGGATTATACATAAATAATTAATTGATTAGCAGGTATCGCACTGATCTAATAATGTTGCTAACTAATCAGCTAAACAAATAGATAGTGCACGGCCATAATTCACGGCATCAAGAGAGTAAATGCCTGGTGATCAATACGTATTGAATGCACTATGCAAATAGAGTATAGGATAGGATGCCCGGTAAGCAGTGGCGTCGGTGTGCGGCACCAGGCGACCAATAGAATCCCCAAGCTGGGGTCGCTAAAGACCGACAGCGTCCAGTTCCCACCAGAGAGATAGACGCAGAATAACTGAACACACCACCGAGGCGGTCTGCTGTGCGACAATGCAACAACCGTCCCTTACTCTGCTACTAGCGCTCACGCTATGCAATTATTGCATATACACAAATATACATTATAGGCGGACACCGCAAACAAGGCATGTTTGAGAGGATTAAGCTCAGATACCGATTCAAGAACATCCATCTCATTGTTTGAGCGCCTGCGGCTTGCCATCGGATTCGACATAATCAACCTGGGAGCGGCTATCGTTCGGCGGGCATCTCTCGTTTCTACCACCCCCTTGGTCCACACATCGACCTCGTTTAGTCGTAGCGAACCACCTCTCCCACTTCCCACCCCCTGGTCGAGGTATGAGGAACAGAAGAGAGGGAGAGGGCACGCTAAAACGCTGCTACGATACGCCTCTAGGTAGCCCATTGACCCATATAGGTGTGCATTTTTTATGTTGTTCGATTGTGGTGATGTGAACACTTCAAAACGTGGCTTCTAGATAAATTGGTGGGGGTAATAAAGGTTAATGCCCGAGAAGAAATTTATTTCGACTTTGCTATAAAGTTTTTTTTTTAATTCTTGCTGTCGTCAAGCAAATTGATGTATGAGCAAGATTTACTTTTACGCCGATAAGATATTACAAGCGCCTCACAGGATGGGGCAGAATAATCTGACTGTTGGCAAAAAGTAGAAAGTTTTGGGTATATAAAAGAATAAATGACTTTGTTTTAATTTTTCAATGAACTTAATTCATCAAAATGAACCACTGTTACTACTTTTAAGAATGGTTCACTCTAAGAGATCTGTTCAAAAAAAATACCGAAATTTTTGAATCACGCGTCAATGGGGATATTTAAAACCTTGCGGTTGGCACCATTATGTTAATCAAAACCTCATCTATCACCACATGTTCTTGGATTGTGGATGTCATAGTTTAGTTCTCGTGCTTGTTTGTATTTTAGTGCAATGTGTTTAAGTGTTAATGCCGATTATTAAAATGTGTATTTTTTTTTTTGAAAACGATGCAAAGTAAAATTTAACGGAAGAATAATTGAATGAGAGTTTGAAGACGAAAATCTCATCATTAAAGTGAAGATATTTTATTTATGTATTATATATTTATTATTATTTATTTTAGGTTGACGAGTAGCACTGAAGTTCTTGTAAAGTGAAACATGTGTATGCTAATATCAACCGAGTGTTACACACATTTTTAATGTGACTTCATTATTAATTAACGTTAGTTAATTAACGCATGCATAGTGGCTTAGAGTCGTCCTACAATTATTGTTATCCTTTATAGGTAAATATTGTAGTTTCAGATCAACAATCTAGCAAATATCCTCATGCTAATAATGAGATTTTCATCTTAGAACTCTCATTCCATTATTCTTTCACTTATTAAGTATATATATGAATTACTCTATAATACATTAGGTTGACCAGTAACACTGAAGATGCCTTGGTAAGGTGAAACATATTGCTGTGTACTGACTGAATTAAATGAATATTAAAATGAAAATAAAATAAAATATTAGCTAGCTCAACGGATAACATTTTTAAACGGGAAAGAACTATTTACCTCAGAGTTGCCCTCGCGAATTAAAACTTGAGTCTAACCACGAAAAGTAAATTGTGAGTGAATGAAATCTGACTTTCTTAAATCCCCGAAAAATTGGAAAGGTTTTAAAGTAAAAATAAAAGAACAGAATTTTAACCCAAAGATGCTAATTAACAATCAACTTTATTTTACAAATGGGTTAAATTACAACTTGTGCAGAAAAAAAAACCGTGAACTGAAGGTTCTAGCCTAAAATAAAAACTGCACTTGACTCAAAATTAAAATAGGACAATGCTATATCCTATGCAAAGCAAAAGTAAAACTATTTGTTCAGGAAGATCATCCAATATCTTTCAATTTCACTCCACGTGGTTTCACAAATTAAAATCAAATTAAGTGTGAACAATTACTAGAAATTTACCAAAAAAAAAAAACTAAATGCAAGATAATAATGCTTCTACTCACCCAAACGAGGTGATTGATAAATAAAAATGAATCAGCAAAATTGAAAATCAGAAATATACTCTTTAAAAATATAATGAGAGAAAAAAAATAAACTAATTCTTCCTAAACAAAAAATAATAATTGATCTTATATCTATTATGTGTACACGTTAATACATTAACAATTATTACGAAAAGAATTCCTTGATTGGCTATATAAAATTAAATCAGAAATGTTAAATTTACTAAAACAAAATGGATAACAAAATGGCAACAAAGATTGAAAAATACATCTACTCACGTGAATAGTCGAACAAGGAACTCCTTAACAAATATCTACAATTGTTTTTCTTACAAGAATCCCTCTCTCAAAAACGTACAACGCAGTCGTATAACCAATACGCCAAAATTCAATAGAATCCGCATTGAATCAAAACAAACGAACATTAGACAAATGAAATGAATGGAATTAATTTTAAAAAACTTAACACTAATTAATTAAAATGAAACGATAAACTCTTTAACTAAATTTATACAAACAAAATCTAAATTTGCGAAAATTCTCGGTTAATTGAACAACAGCTCAGAAGAAAGTAAACAAATCAAAATATGCAACTCAAAATACACTCAGCAAGCTTGGGTTGTCTATACCATGCTAATAATAATAATAATAATAATAATAATAATAATAATAATAATAATATTTATTGTCGCAAAATTGCAATATGCAAACTTTGACAGTGTCTAATATCAACAGTGTTACACACATTTTTAATGTGACATAAAATTTTATGTTAAACTGGGGAAAACTTTCACAGAAACGTTCCAACTTTTAAAGCAAGCATACGAAATAATACTCTGAGTCGTACGCAATGTTACAAATGGTTTTCACGATTTAAAAGTTATCATCAGTCTAATGAAGACGATTCCCACCCAGGAACGCCTTCGATTTTAACTGATGACTTCTACGCTCGGGAAATCAACGATCTGGTATCTGCAAATCGTCGATTGACTCTCAGGAAAATTGCAGAAGACGTTGCCACCTCAGTTGGGGAATGCCATGAGATTTTAACCAAAAAACTGAATATGCATCGAGTTGCTGCAAAACTTGTTCCCTCGTTTGATGACCGATGAAGAGGGAGCACAGCACGTGTGATGTTTGCCGGCAACTCTTTGAACAATTCAATGATGGCAATGAGACATCCCTTCAGAGGGTCATTTACGTCTACGACATTTACACAAAAGTTCAGTCACTCCGGTGGATTGTCAAAGGATCCCCACGCTTCAAAAAACCACGTCATCTCGATCCTGATGTGAAAGTGAAGCCCACTGTTTTTTTTTTTCGACTTACATAGAATTGTGCATTTTGAATTCGTGTCTCAAAGTGAAAAGAGTAAACTGTGATGGACACTTTACAACAGTTATATGAAAAAAATCCGCAAAAAGAAATCAGAGTTGTAGTGAGGCAAGTCATGATTCTTGCACCACAACAATGCACTGACCCACTCAGCTTTGTGAATTCGTGAGTTTTGTGTAGTAAAACAGATAACTGTTCTCCTTGATCCCCTTAGTCGCAAGATCTGGCTCCCTGTCGCTTTTTTTTGTTTCCCAGATTAAAATCTGAAAGGACGCCGTTTTCAGTCTGTAAATGACATCACAAGCAAATTTGTCAGAGAACTTAAAGGGCATTTCAAATGATGAGGGGGAGGGGAGGGGAGTGCTCCACAGAAAGTTTAAACAGCTGGTTGAACATCTAAATGTTACATTGAGATGGGTGCTAGGTCACTCTGAGAAGTCTGGGATCAGAGGCAATGAAATAGCTGATACTTTAGCTTACTTTTTCTTAGGTCCAGAACAGACGTATGGTGGCTCATATGGCAGCATCAAAACGTTTGGCATGGGGCCACAATAGGACCTTCTGGCCGAGTTGCCTTCTTCGAGTGTCACCCGCCCCTAGGGAAAATTAATGGTTGCAGATAATCATCAAATCTTTATAAAAAAATGCTAACCAGGAGGAAATAAGGAGAAGGAAAGACTAATTAATTAATTTAATTATAAATGTATATGTACTTACCAGACAAATAATGAAGTACAAAAGTGCGGATATTCTACTTCACAAAATGATGTTTATTCTTCATACCAATCTGTCAGCTATTCTAGCAAACGTATTACTTTAAAAGAACATTTCAAATGTAAATTAGCTTCAACCTTTTACAGTGTACATTATTCTTATTAATGAAAATGGAAATCAATACCTTCAGAAAGCATTCTGCATCAAATGTCAAAAAAAAATGTATATATTTATAACTTGCTCATTATTATAAGCAAACATCTCTGCAAAACACTAGATCAATAAACCTCCCATCATACATAAATCTTCAGTTTTCCAAGAAATTGTAAGAGTCGATTAACTGTAAAAACATTCTTAAATAAGAAAGTACAAAAATAAGTAACTGTTATTTCAGTTTCAATCCCAGACACATTAAATAAAAATACCCAAGACTGTTTCTACTTGTAAAAGTACCACATGCAATAGCAAAAGGGAGAATATTGAAATGTCAATAATACCTTAAGCAATAACGCCAGTCCCTCTGTTGAAATCTAATTTCCATCTAAACAATGCGCTATTACTAAATTTAGAAATGCATTTATTTGTATTTTACTTATACCCCGATCTGTCTGGTTTTGTAAACCAGTAGAGAGTTATAGCTGTATAATACTAATCATACGTTTACTGCTTGTCGTTTATGACTGTTCTAAATATTACCATATTATGTGTACGTGGAGAAACCTATGTGTAATACATAAGTACATGGCCAACACATATCTTTAAATACCTTGTTGTATTGTGGAGCTTATAGTAACACGCAAGTGATAGGTATATAGGGATTATGTTACTAAGCTACGAGTCGCATTATAGCCAGATATAAGCAGTAAGAACGGATTGAAAGCCTACCCAGATGTTGATCGTGCGGATGTGTCATTAAAAGGGATTTTAATGCTGCTGTGCCGTTTAATTAAATAGTGTAGGATTAACGTTTAATAAAATTGTCTTGCAGTGTAGTAAGGATCAATAAGGCGAACTATTTTTATGACCAATGTGAGTCTTTTCTTAGTATACACATATATTATCCTATAATATGAAGTTAAATTTGTTAATGCTACACTATATACACTACCTGGCCATTAGGCCAACTAGTATAATTTAAAAGCCATTTTTTTCAATATTTAATATTTTAACATTACTTTAAAACTTTTGCAGACCCGTATCAATGCAATTATGTGAATTTCAGTTCACACTTGCCTCATACATTGACATAATTGCGTGCACGCAGGTTCGGATCCAAGAAAAATGGGTTCCTAAATCGGAAGCACTTATCTCCGACGTGCCCACTTAACTTTCAAATTTGAATTCTTTATTGCAAATACCTTAGAGGTTACGGGAGCACCTACTCTCCAAAAACACTCGATATATTTTTTGGACTTCTTTAGGAGTTCCAAATTATATTTAACACATAAAAATATCCACCTCTTGTCCTGTTTCCTTTGAAGGTTGTGTTCACCAAAAAGCATAAAATTCCGCTAATTTGTACAGTTTGTACTATTATTAAAATTCAAGACAAGTCAACAACACACGTTGAGCAATACTTTGTTTACAGTCATGATAATTACCCTTTCAGTAAAATATTGAGTATCCGCAGCTAATGTATAAGATGTACTAGCAAAGGCAAAAGTCTTGACTCAAGTTTGACATAAATATTGATGGAATCATTAGAGTTTCTTCAGTATTTCAATATCTCTCTCTTTAATTTTGAGTCAAGACTTTTGTCTTCGATGGTACATAAAACTATAATAGAAAGTCATGAGTTCCTACGAACAATGTTTGTTCATGTGGTGATTGTGTTTATGCCACCCTTTATGACTTACAGCTTTTGCTAACACTACTGCATACACACGGTTTTCAGAATCGCTGTATGGAAATTCAATGCAAAACTTCTACCACATCGACAGCCCATTACAACATATCACTTCGATTTATTCATAGATCATCACTTTCCCATTACTTGGGATCGTTTGCATCCAGAATGTTACTTTAAACCAATGGGAAGAGAAATAAGACGTTTTTCAAATAACGTATCGATAAATAGAAACATCTTTTGCATCTGCACGTTGGATCACGGTTTGTGCTCGATTCTGGAAACCATCTGTATGTAACAACATTTTACAAATTGCTTTTTTTGTATTCAGTATTGCTGTAAACTTGAATGTCAGGTAATTAAATATGTATAGCAGTATGTTTTAATTAATACCTACACAAAATTATATAAAAAAAGTGCTAGACATAAAAAAAGATGGAAAAAAAAGTAACTAACTTGAAATAGACATTTAGATTCAATTTTATTGGCAAACATCTTTATATTTAATATGTTATAGAATGGTGACACATTTATTGTGTTATTTTAAACATAATCCCCGTAATAAAACTGCACAATTTACTATCTAATCTACATATTTATGTAACGGTCCTGCCAAATAAATAATAATCTTAATACTAAAATATATCCTCGTAAAAATTAAAATATTAAATACTTACTATTTATAGAAAAAAATTCAGCACGAAAGTAGGATACAAATATAAAATCAGATGTTTACATTTACCTACATTGTATTTTAAATAGTATTAAGTATATTTACAAATTTAGTAAAATCACGGGCAATTATCTGATAAAATAGAATGAATTTTATTTTATTTACCTAACATATTTATTAATATGAGCACACACACCGAATCATTTAGATAAGCGTAAGAGCAATTAACGTTCAGCATTTTTTCTACGGCTCTATTTTACCTGTAATATACCTGAAATGCTCATGGGAATAACAGAGAAAACACCAAAACGAAATGAAGCGAAAAATAATGACTGTTTCTCTAATGAATCCAAGTACTGTGCTATGAACTATGCATTTAAATTTACGCGAATAATAATAATAAAAAGATTGTAACAAATGTTAATTTGTTCATTAATTGTGAGGGTGTATATGTAAATATTGTTTGCACCGCATTACATGTATGGACGTGTGAATATTACGCGGAAAATATTTAAAATTAATAATTTGGAGCAATGAATTCGCGTGGTGTTTGAGGGCCGGAGGTGAGGAGGTACTAACTGTTGTTTTATTCAAGCGTGCAAATGATTTTAGCTCGTCCAATTAAAACGACACCGTATTTAAATAATAAATATATAAATTAAATAAACAGCTGCGTTTCCCGAATTCGGAATTTGTAATTTATATAATTTAGGATATAATTCGAATGTAACATATCACCATTGAGTGAGACAAGGACTGTAGGAGAATTGAACGATTGATATTTAGCAGATTAAAAATTTTAAAGGAATCTTGAACAAGACTTCACGATATTTTTTATAAAAAAAAAATATTGTTAAATATAACGGCCAACGCACTGTGAAAATGCCCACATAAAATCACGGCAAATTTATATAAAAAATTGTAGCTATCGCTGCGAAATGGAGCAATGAAAAGTGTCAGTGAAATATACCACAAATTTTGTTCTCGAAGCTTGAAATTATAGGATATTGTGATGTAGTCCACAATGGAATTGCATTAATTTAATAAATGTGTTGTAAGTTACGATAAAAATAGAACCTAATTATGCCAGAATGGGTGATTATATCGTGTGGCGTTCCCAAGGCTCCACTGTGAGTTCTTTATTGTTTATCTTAAACATAGACGATTTGGTACAGTGGTAACTCGAGAGCAAATCTGATTGAGTCAGTCGAAAATAACGTGATAGTACTTCAGAATTGGTTTGAGCATATAATCTATAACTGAACTTTCATATAATATAAGGTAATAAATGGTTAAAATAGCAGAGGTAAAGTGCAAAAAATTCTGCACCAGCAATATCTTTAACTAACATTCTGCAAAAAGGAAGTACAAAAAAATGGAGGTCGACTGAAGGTCAACCTAATAGGGGATGGAGATGCTAGATTATCTGATAACCTACTCAGGCGCAGCAAGAAAGAAGCTGAAACCATTACTGGGCTGGTAACTGGACACTGTCCCCTGAAAAAACATCTATACAACACAGGCCGAGTAAGCGAACCGTGGTGGAGAAGATGCGAACTACAGGAGTAAACGAATTTACATGTAATCTGCACATGTGAGGAATTGAAGGTACTCAGGCAGAAATATTTCGGGAGAGATCTACTGGAGCACTCGAAGGTTCTCAAGTTCCCACTGGGAAAGATACTGGGGTTTATAGAGAACACCAAGTTGCTCGAGTGGAAATAAGAGATTTAATAGGGATAGTACAATGAGCACCTAGCTCAAGTGCCCGGACTTTAGGTGCCCACCTTAATTTAATGAATGAAGCTGCAAAAAGGTGCGTTGCTCTGACATACAGAAATATACAATTCCTCACTTTCTCATATTAATACTCTGCCACTTGTATCTTTGCAAAAACACTTTAAAAATTTCTCAAAACATATTGGACAAGGTCAGCCATTTTTTATAAATCAAAATGCAATATCCGTTGGAAGAACAAAAGCTTTTAATGCTTATATGTGTTATCCTTATATAAGGATATTTTTTACTTCCCTGGATAGCATTTACGCATTTCATTTATATTTTATATTTCTGTGTTAAAGAATAAAACGTTATATTTTCACAAGTTTTCCTTCGCCATATTAGTACATCGCATCGGTTCAACTTAGGATTGGGTGAAATTTGTTCAAAATAATAAAGAAAAATAAATAAATAACTGCGTTATTCTCATATTTTTTTTTTATTATATTCATTATTCAAATAATTATTTTACTCACATAGTCATTTTCATTAAAATTTTATTTTCATTTATGATAGTTTTCTGACCAGAATAATTCCATCTATAATCTAAATCTAAACTAATATCACAACAGGAAAGGGCCGTCTTGGCCCGCTATGCACAACATTATCCTGTATGGAGCTCCTGGTATCTATCCCTAAATTTTCGTAAATATACCCAGCTGCTCGAAAGGGCACAAAGGAATATTTTGCTGCGACAAGCATTTACCTACAGAACTGTGTCTGGCGAGGCATTCCAGGTTATCACGGGGACTATTCCAATTGACCTTATAGCCATGGAAAGGAGATTTATGTTCGCCCATACTGGCGAGAACAAGCAGGAGGTCAAAACCAGAGCCAGCTAATGCTCATGTGAATCGTGGCAGAGTAGATGGGAGAGTGCAACCAACAGGGCACAATGGACTGGGCAATTAATACCCAGGCTCGGCCCCTGGCTGGGGTGTAAACATAGGCGCTTAGATTACTACCTTACGCAGGTCTTGAGTGGGTATGGATGTTTCAGAACATACGCCAAGCGCTTTGGAAAGGACAGTACCGACGAGTGAATGTACTGTTGTAATATCGACACTGTGGAGCACACCCTTTTTACTTGCTTGCCTGCTGTAAACGTTTTTGGCGGTTCCCACGATGGAGCAACGGTTTTCTTACCGCAACGCGACCGAAAAAACCGGCTTCCCTTAAGCGGCGTTTAGTTATTAAAGATATCAGTCTTTCGCGTTCCCTATTCATTTCCGCTGAAATTTCGGGCCCCGTCAATCGCCGAGCTCTCTTGCTCAACACTTTAAGGCGTCGATCGGTCTTCTGCGAAGGTTGTTGTTCATGATGGATTTGGGCGATACCGGGTCTTCGAATGTTCCGGTGTCTCGGTAGCGACGAATAGTGTAATAGACTAGATTTTGGCACTCCTATTTTTTCTGCACAGAATGTTCTTCCTCGTGTAATGTGATAACAGCCGATCTCTTTTCTACACTTCTCAGCTTTCCTTTCGGCATTTCTTTAAATAGTATTTTCACGAACACCACATTAAACAAGGTTTACTAATAGAATAATTCACAAGTACGATATCAATTATTCTCTAGTGGGATACCTGTAGGAGACACCCACTGAAATTTTACAACCCTGTCGACCCACCTCTGTATTCTAAACATGCTTGTCGGCCTTCTTTTAAATATCGTTTGTGATGGTTTTATTACCCCCTATTGGATTAAATTAAATTTTCTCTTTAATAAGCTTATTCTAATGATGATTTCCGTGTTAAATACTCTGTTATATTTTGTTATATTTGGTGCTACCTTTGCAGCGTCTTGAATGTCTTGTCTTGAATTTTAATAATAGTATAAATGTACAAATTAGCGAATTTTATGCTTTTTGGTGAACACAACCTTCAAAGAAAACAGGACAAGAGGTGGATATTTTTATGTGTTAAATATAATTTGGAACTCCTAAAGAAGTCCTAAAAATATATCGAGTGTTTTTGGAAAGTAGGTGCTCCCGTAACCTCTAAGGTATTTGCAATAGAGAATTCAAATTTGAAAGTTAAGTGGGCACGTCGGAGATAAGAGCCTCCGATTTAGGAACACATTTTTCTTGGATCCGGACCTGCGTCCACGCAATTATGTCAATGTACGAGGCAAGTGTGAACTGAAATTCACATAATTGCATTGATACGGATCTGCAAAAGTTTTAAAGTAATCCCTGTATAATAAAATAGTGAATAAAATGTATAAAAAAAATAAAAATAAATAAAAAAGTATAGAATGTTTCTGTTCTCAATGATACTCAATACTATAACACATATACGAGGATAAAATATCAACCCCTGCTACCACCTAAAACATCCCAGATCTCAGGAAAGAACGGTTAGATCTGCCGTTTTAATATTTCACCGGGTCGCATAAATATTTCACCGGCGAAATCAGGGATTCATCCCCTTTCCTACGCCGTCCCGCCCTCGTACACTTCGATTTTGCACGTGGCACACGTGGCGGCTACGTTCATTCAAACGTACGCAGGCATCAGCCGACGCCATCCATGTTCGCTATTCTTCAGTGCCGGTACACAGATCGCAATCGGTAGTAGCTTAATTCGATATCGACTGGATCCGGCGTAGTGTGCGTACCCCTCGATCCCCTCTCTATGTCCCGATTTCCTAACGACCCCCTTCACGTTCCTCTCATCCCCCTTACGCAGTCACGAATTCCAAACGAACGCTAAAAATTTTCGCGATAATCCATAAAATATTTACCGTACGGGAGGAATTATTTACAAGGGGGCTTTTTTCCAATTTATTGCCTTTTTAGGTATTGATGTATTCCTTTGGATGGAACGAGAGGGGTTGCAAGTGAGTGACTGGTGGATTTGGGGCGGTAGAAGTGGGTTTGGGCGTCTGGTATATATAGAATTGATGATGGCTATGCTGCTCAGATGAATCTACAGTTGTAGCTATTTGCTTCACCGAAGGATAGGTAAGATACAAATGAATAAAAATATCACTCATTTACACAATATATAAAAAAGTGGTCAGGTGCAAGCATTATCTGAAAGAGATGAACAGTACAATAATTAATTAATAATAATATATCATGTCTTGGTATCCCCAACAGCTTTCGCCAATTACAGGGGGCATCGCCCCGGCCATAAGTTTTTATTCCATCTGCGTCCGTGGGGAGACTTAAGATGTTCGTCTCCCAGCATTTGCCAAGGAGTGTGGAAAATCACGAAAACCAAGCAGTCTATCGCGGGTTGGAACCGAGGACCCTGCGACTGATAGCTAAGCCTGCAAGCCACTGGACTGATTAGACCATCAGCCCTGCCAACATTTGCAAAAAACAAAATTCTAATAACTCTGCTGCTTTAGTCAATCACACAAGCATCTTTTCGAGAATGGTTAGTCGGGCTGTTGACTATGCGGAATAAACGAGCATGCGCAATAGATCCTGCAAACAAAAAGGATTTTTTTAAATAATATTTTTAAACCATTTACTTTTTGAGGTCGGTGACACGTACTTTGCCTATATATTAAGAGAAAAATCAGCACAGGTGATTTACCGTAGTAAATGTAAATCCATAAATTATAAGTATAATTTCTCCATTCTATGAGATCAGTCATACTGCAAACTTCTCCTAGACCCCTCACCACAAACTGCACTAAACTGGACGTACGTTTCGATAGCAAAGCTATTATCATCAGCAGAAACACTAAACTGAACAGTTTTACTGTACAGCATTACCAATACCACACTTTGGAGTATTTTTGTCATAGATCAGTCATAGATTAAAAATGCTGGTTAAGCTACGATTCAATAACCAAATTTTTACTAAACAGAATATTATACCTGGCGCGCTCAGTTTTTTGACATTCCACTGTATTTCGTGGTTGATTCGAATATATATTTCACATAAAGAAACCTCATTTTAAATAAAATAGTAACTTACGATTGATGTTACTGCTTTCTTTGAAGCGATCAAAATATTTCTTTAAAAATAATTCTTTTATTGAAATAAATTACTTTGACAACACAAAAATATTGTTTATATATATTAATAGTTACTCAACCGATTTGAAGTACTATTGGGTGTTTGTTAGATGGCGCTCTGCGCCAATGTAAAATCCCATTTTCGTCGCACGCCATCTAAGAGACATCCAAAGGTACTTCAATCGGTTGAATAACTATTAGATAGATACATAAACAAGGGCACTAGTTTATGTTCAAATTGTATTAACTAATTGATCGGTTTTGGTCACTATGGAGTCGATCTTTACTACCAAATGTGTTGGTTTCAAAGTCTTGAAATAACCCATCAGAGAATAAATCTTATTTCCGTTATTTTTTTGCTTTGTTTGGTGATTTGGTGATGCAATTTTCTCCATTTTTATGAAGAGTGTGAGAGTGCGTATTGCAATTTCTGATCTTATAAAGGGTATGTTAATAGCATGGGCACTCAAAAAAGGAAAAAATAAGAGTTCTACACACATACCGGGTTTGCTCGTCCACTTCTTTAACTAGGGACGCAATGTTTATATTACCGCTTGTTTGAAACGATTGCGGATAGGAGTGCAATCTGGGGCTTATTAGCAACTACGTAGAGCTTTTACACATAAGCATCCATCGCTATTTGAAGGTGCTTCTGTGCTGATCCACGTCTTTAAATAGGAACCCCATGCTAATACCATATGAAACGACTGCATATCGGCTTGACCGATTCACATCTTTTAATAGGGACGCAATGTTAATATTGCCGCTTGTATGAAACGATTGCATATATAGTAGTGCAAGGCGTGGCTTATTAGTAACTATGGCGAGTTTTTATACAATCATAATAATGAATATTGTAAGGGAGAAAACAGTAAAAAAAACTCATCCTTTTGTTCACAAAATGTATTAATATATGATTACTAGTTTCGGCTTGCTTGGATAGTTTTTTTTAGAGTTTTTTTACTCTTTTCTCCCTTACAATATTTTATACATAAGTTTATGTCCTTATTGAAAGGTATTTGCATTCTGAACCCGCATATACACTATTGACGAGCAGTTGATTAGGGATAGCATTTTAACGAATACGAGACTGAGTGAAATAGATATGTGTGCATGTTAAATGGACCAAAAAGGGATATAACGCTACCTTGCTATGTTGTCAGTCAGGTGTTCGCGCTTGCGATAATACTAATCTAAGGCAGACCTCACACTGGAGTGATACGACCGCAATATGACAAGGGACAGAACCAACAACACGACACGTACCGTGTAAATTTAGACAGAATGCGCACCAGATGAATACGACACGCAATATAACAAACCACACAATTACCAACACAACAATAAAATTAAATTTGCCCAGCACCTGTCGTGTTACTGGTTGTGTCGCTTGTCGTATTCGTGTCGTATCCGTGTCGTATCATTCCAGTGTGAACTCTGCCTAATACATCAGTGTAGACACGAACAGCGAGCAGTTAGGATGCGAATGTATCGTTCACGCTGCTGCAAATGCGTGAAATAAATGGTAATTTATTGATATATATTAAAATTATTACTGGGAGAATGCTGATAATCAAGTATAAACAGACATTTTCATAAATAAAATATTAGAATATTAGGAAACTTCTAGAAAATACAAGGTTCAAACAGATCATACGAAACTTTGTTTTCCGAGTTTGTAAGTGAACTAATGCTATGACTGCTAATTGAAACTGGCGATTCGTACTCAAAGCTGCATCTCCCACACATGGGTAATCGGTTTGGCAACACTGCTGCAGTTCTTTGCTATAATCATATCCCTAATGTTGTATTCGGTCAATGTGTATATGTATATATAAATAGAAGCCCAACTTTCTTTTTAATCTTCGACTACAGTCAACAATATAAGATTAGATATTAAAATAAGCTGGTCCACTCACTAATACTGTTCTCTATAATGTTCGGACAAGAAATTCATATTTCTTTAAGGGTAGATTGAGGGAAAGATAAGTGTTAACTGAATAAAATAGATTTTCTTAACAAAATATTTTTGAGCTAACAAGCTAATCATATGATTTTGTCACTACTTGATCTAAATATTATTATAGCAAAAGTTTTTATTCATATAGAAGCAAGTATGTTAAATATATTGTATTGGTACAAAAATTGTCGTAAAGATGGCAGACAGAGCTGTAAGATATTTATCAATCGACCATATACATATCTCTTGGGAACTGTAATCATCAAAACGGCGACTCACATCGCACCATAGCGCAACTGACGCACGCAATAGTTTTAGGTGCATTAAGTACAATAAAGTGAAACCTTGTAATATTATTGAACTCGTTAGATTTTGGTTAATTCTTAACATCTGCAATTTCACATTCACGAAAACCCTTACGGACGGAGGAGAACAGCTAGTCTTACATGTCTGATGAGATAATTTATGAATTTCTTAATTCTCCCAATAAAAAAATAATTACTTTGCAACTGATATCGATTGTTTTCAAGCTGAAGCTGTATTCATAAGAAAGAATTGTGTGTGTGTGTCACAAATATTTTTTTTCTTAGTGCTTAATAAATATTGCTTTGAAACTATTTGAAAGAATTGAAAGAAGTTTATTTTGATTAATATATATTTATTAGCGACAAATAAATCTTTTCCTCAATGCAATATTATCTGGCGCTTCTATTCAAGGTGTTCTATGAATATTGCACTGCGCAACAGGAAGCAATAAGATGATTTTTTTTGAGCTATGATTGTAACGAAGAAGCAGAAACTGAAGACATGATATAACCGTAAAGGAAAAACTGGTTTTGGTGTACATAGAGGAACTGAACGACCTGACAAACCACAATAATGTCAGTTCGCAAGTCGCAGGAACGCTTTTAACTAATGACACGAGTAATTGAACGCGATAAACCAATATAACTTCTTCGCCGGCCGCTTGGTATCTGTCTCCATTTACCTCGACATTGGGAATAATTATCATCAATAACAATAACGGCAATAATATTTATCAATATGTATATAACTTAATTTTATCAGGTTTTCACATTAAACTCGGAGCTCGACTAAATTTATTCTCAGTTCGCTCGTTAATATTTAAATCCGGCGTAATTCCGGCGTTTCTCGGTCGATTTGAGAGCAAATATTTATTTGCGATTAATTCGCCAGTCGACGTTTTTGCATATATTTTCAGACGGCGCACGGCAGAACGGTCGGACGTAATTATTTTGCGATTATTATTCGCTACGGTGCTCGACGTAATGTCTCGATATCGTGTTATGCAAAGTATTTTACGTATATATTTGTATATCTATTATACCACATTTTATTTGACAAATTATTTAAAATAAAACAAATTTCTCAAATTTTAGGAGTGAAAACATCATAAGTTAAAATATCTATGCTAAAAAATCTGGAAAATGTGTTTTTTTTTTCATCAACCCTCTTGCTTCTCATTTGTTTACTACTCCTCGTTCATCACTAACTTATTTGTGAGCAGATTAAGCAAGTCAAATATAAACGCTGTGTAAGAAGTGTCAGAATTTTAACTTCAGAACAAAATCGCAACAAAAATTTGTTAAATTACCTTTCCATCGTATTTTTAATGATTTTGCCAACATTTTTGAAAGACAACATTTGAACATTTGCTTCATCTCGCGTAACATCGCTGAGAAATGTTTTAGGTAACGCAAAAGATAATCCTCATCTCAATCATATAAAATGTATACTGGATAAACAAAATCTGCGATCGAAAGTAGGTTCAAGGAACACATTGCAAGTTATCGGTATGGGAGACTTGAATCATCCAGCGTTGCGCAACATGTAAACGATACCGGACATAAAATCGATATGTAAGACCTTGAATTAGTGAATAATGTACATCACCGACAGAGTTAGACGCATACTGGTTGATTTCTTGTTATTATTTTTTTTTACTATTATAATTCAATTCAACACCACTTATTACTTACTTTTTTCTTATTGTTATTATGAGAATTTGGAATAAGATACTTTACTTTTTGATAGCGCAAAACAACTATGTTGGCACAATAAAGATCTATTATTATTATAATACCTCACCTTTCACGGAACGCAAAATAAGGATATATTTACTATTTCAGTTTATTAAATACTTAAACTCCTCACTATAAACTTAAAGAAAGACACTAACTCTTGACTGTAAACAAAACTGGTATTGACAACTAAGCAACAAAACAAAAATGACAAATATATTTTTTAAGCACTGAACACATACGAAACCATCTTTTTCAAAAAAAAAAAAGAAAATGGCGAGAAACTCCAAATATTAAAGAGAAAATACAAGTAGCATATTTATTAAAAGATGTATTATCTTTCCCAATTGATAACGTCGAGTGTAATGAACATATTAAACATTTTATAATAATAATAATATATGTAAAC
Source organism: Protaetia brevitarsis (assembly GCA_004143645.1). Lineage (NCBI taxonomy): Eukaryota > Metazoa > Arthropoda > Insecta > Coleoptera > Scarabaeidae > Protaetia > Protaetia brevitarsis. Next base: position 2,298,817 of record RXPK01000304.1, read on the forward strand.
CTCTGGATCACAGACAGTGACATGGGTAAAGTCAGGTACACAACTACAAAATAAAATAAATTACAAAAGTGTGACCACAAAAAACTGTTATGACAAATAGATACAATTAATGTGAATCATTAAAATACTCCTTTACAGTATAGTAACACGCATTGACCAGATACTGCTTTAGATACACCTTAAATTGTCCAATATTTTTACAATTCCTTATGTGGTCGGGCACAATTAATCAAGTACTTAATATTTTCTATTAAAAATATAAATTTTTATTAAACGAATTGGCAAAAAACATTCAAACAACTTATTCTACAGGGGAGTGGCATCCCTCCATCCCAATTTTGATAGATTTATGGGAATAGAATGGTCACATTTGTCGCTAGTTCTTGGTATTTCGAAGGGGGGTCAAGTAGACGAACAAAAACCAGTTGTAAATATCCTTTCCTTTTTAAAGGAAAATAATGGTGCATATTTAAGTAATATCTCTTTTCTTATTTTTACTGAATTCATTCGATCTTCGGTTGATAGTGAGATCCCACGTGTACTCGAAACAATTGTGCCCGAATTAATAAAATATTATGTAGCGCCGAGTGAACAGATATTTATGTCTCGACGTATGTACTTGTTTCGAATAACATTTTTCTTTGAAAAGTAATATTATTCACATTAAAGGTTCTGGGAAGAATGTATTTCTTTGTTGAAAAAAAATATTTATTATACACTATTTCTCCGATGTCATTTCTTCACTTAGGAAAATATATGCATTGATTTAACCGAAAAATGATAAATTCAACAACAATTTTCTCGTTTAAGTACTGCTAAGAATTTGTTTTTATTATTTTTGTTGATCGAAGAGTAAGATTTGGTTGATTTAAACACTGATTTGTGTTAATACAAATACAATTAATTGTTCACTCTATGCATGAAATATGTTGATCCATTAATTTTATGTAACACCATAGGTGAATTGGCAATATAAAATATTGCACTTGAATAATTCTTTGATATTAGTACCTAATATTCTTCTTAAATCAAGCAAAAATTTATTGTAAAGCTAAACAATTATTTTAGTTAATCTGAATATGTTTTTTATTTAAAACATTTTTTTGATGTATTTCTAAATAAATACATATACCAGATAATTATGTAATTGCCTCCTCTTTGTCTCAAATCATATGAACAAATCCCTAAGTCATTGTAATGAGTTGCGTTGTGCGCCATCTTTCGGCCGAGTAATGGCAACGTCCAGAACGTCGATAGATAGTGCGTTAATGTCAGTACCACTCTCCGATAGTTACAAAATTAGCCTGAAAAAAAGTAGATGGCGCCCGCAGATATCTCATTTCATCTCAGATTCAATGTAGGGTCGCTCTTAAACACATAGTAATATACAGTCCGAAAATTCGCTAGTAATTCGCTGAATTATATATGGATCACCGACAATTATGTTAAAAAAATGGTTTTCCACCTCAAAGTCCGCTAAAAGCGATACGTAACATGATTTTAATGTTAGACGCGGCAAAAAAAAATATGTTGTTTTAACACACTTACGGTATCTAACAGAAAATATAATTTGGTCCAACAATTTTTTCAATTTCTTTCATAATGTTTATGTTGCCGTTACATTAAAATTTTAACTGACTAAATTTGATGTTAATCTTACAACCAATTTTTTGTTGAAATCACTGAATATGTATTCGGTTCAACCATAATAAAATAAAAAAAAACGTTTTGTTAAACCAATGCATGTATTTTTCTGAGTGTTGTCGCTCGTGTTTTTAATTAATAGTGATTTTAATTTACCCTAAATAATAATTTTGTCCTTCTCATATTTGCGAATACAAAGTTGTACTTATTTAAAACGTCTTAATTTTATATTTAACTCACAACTACTTATTAAAATCATGTGACAAGATGACCTACAAACTGTGTTGGTTAACCAAGTTCATAATATCTTAATTAAATGCTTAGATTAGAGACTTCAGCAACAATAAACAATTACATAAACGGGAAAGAACGTTATTAATAAATGAGAGATCGACGTAAAACGCAGCCACTTAATGAATTTAGATTAATGTGGAATTCGCAGATTCTAATTTGTTATGTGGCTTTAATGATAATATATACAACCGTTACTTTCAATACAGGGATTTATTTTATTTAAAGGAACGACGTGGTATATGATTATAAATAACTTGAATACTTGAGCTTACAATTAATCTAAATTGAATAACAGGAAGTGCTATTTTTATTCGAATATTTTAATTTTCATTGTTTTTTTTTTTTGTATTGAATTAATTTAATAATATTGAAATTTATATTCGTTGAGGTAACATAGAATAAAATTTTATTTTGTTAAAAATAAAAGTAAAAATCTAAAAAATAAATATGCTTGTATTGATTTAATTTTTTCGATAAAATCAAATTTTACTCTGTATCACCCCAACGAATATTGTAAAGTATAAAGTCATTCCCCACCAACCCCTCTAGCATCCCTGAACAATAGCAGCACATCAGCATTGAGTGGTCGTCGAGCACATACTAGCGAGGGGTAGTGAGAGGAGGTTTCAAGATCGTATCGTGAAATTTAAGGGCGGCTAGAGTCGGATTTCCACCCCAGTCGAGCACCGTTTCGTGCTGAGCTACCCTCGGTATTACGGCTCGATCCAGGCAGAGCCTACTAATGTAATAAATGTACCGCATTGCATATTAGGTATGGCACATATAATATTATTACCCGGGTTTTGCAATGCAGATGCGTCTAGTACTACGTGTCCCTGCGTTACTGCCCTAATAACTAATGCCTAGTGACTACGTCCATGTGTACAACATACTGCATGCCGATTGCTGTAACTACAGCAACATACTGCTGTGAACTGATGGTCCAAGCATATAAGTAAAGAGAAATTAAAAATGACAAAATTAATTTAACTAGCTCAGCAAAAATGAATTTAAAAGGGCGCCAGAGATTCTTAAATCTCAGAGTAAATTTTTTAAAAATTAATAGTGGGCGTTTGCAAAAATGACTTTCATTAAAATCTCCAAAAATTGAAATGGCTGATTCAGAAATAAAAGAACTATTTAAGATGATATTTACAATCATTTAATTTTTATTTAAAAAAAAAGAAAAAAAAAACATTTGATACAATTTACAGGATAAACCAAAACCTTGAATATAAGATTCTGGCATAAAACAAACCTGCATAAGATTCTACAATTTAAAAAGGACAATGCAAATCCTTTAGCAAACAAAATGGTGAATTCGTTCTAGAAGGAATTTCTAGTACCACAAAAAATATCCACGTGGTCTCAAAAATTCAAAACAAACTAAAAATTTAATTCAAATAACGTAGAGAAACAAGCAAAATCAAAAATGAAATTTAAATCAAGCTCACAGCTTTAACTTCACCTACCCCGAGGTGATAAAATAAAATTAATTTGATAAACTACAAAAAAAAAAACGGAAAATTTAAACTCTAAACGCGCTTACTTCTAAAACGAATATTATTAAAAAGCCTTACATGTATGTGCACACCTATCTAATACAATTTAACAAAAGAATTACAAGATAGACGATTTTTAAAAATCACAAACAACGAACTACATCTTAAACTGAAAAAGGATTACCAGAAACGGTAACCAAAAACAACAAAACACGACTATACACGGGCTCGTCTATCTGATAACTCCTTGGGCCTCTAGGTTAAACACTCGCATATATATATCAAATTTACAATCTGCGTGCGATGACCGCAACGCATCGCAAAGAAAAAACTAGCAAATAAACTATACAATACAGGTACACGCAAAATGTACAAATAAATGAAATATACTATACACAACTGACCAAATAAAATGATACTAACAATAATAAGAATTGTGGAAACTCTAACATTGTTTTGACAAGGCTGATTTGGAATAAATAAAAATACACATTTAAATTTCCGAAACCCGGGGTGCCAGTCTATAGCAATACGTAACTAATACGTATATTGCCAAACATAGATAATCTAAAGGTTTTATAGAATTAAAATGTAAAAAGTGAGAACTATATCAACAACAATTAAACAATTTTTGATTGATAAAATTTATGATTAATAACACTGGTCAACAAAATTTCAGATTTATTTTGCCCCACGAAGTAAAGTGGGTGGACTTGGTAGTACTTTTTACACTTATATATCTATTTTCAGATTTTTTCTATGACGGCAGCGTTTCAGAGTGACAAAGCAATGAAGTTTTGTGAAAGAATATATTATAATATGCGTATAAATAATGTGTATATGAAAAAATGACGTACGAAGTGATATATGTATTTGAAAAAATGTGCTGATATATGACTTTCGACTGTACTTTAGCAATTCAAACTAGTGCTGCAGATTTGAAGTGGCAACATCTTTCTCCGGCTGTGAATATTACATGTGGGGTCACTCAAGGTTCTATACTTGGCCCTACTCTCTTTGTGATCTATGTTGACGACTTATGCTTGTCCCTGCCATCTTGCTTATTGTCACAGTATGCGGATGACACAAGCTGCGTCGTAGCCGACACTGACATGAATCTAGTATCTTCCCGCATAAGCATGATTTTATCTGATATGGGCGTATGGTGTGATTATAACGGGCCGATACTAAATGCGGCAAAGACAAACGTACTGCAGTTTCGATCTGGTTCCAGCGCGAGTACCAGTTGCTACATCAGGCATGGTGGTAGATCTGTCCCCATTAGCGAGCACGTTGGTTTTCTAGGCCTACAGGTGGACTGCCAACTCAAATATGAAAATCATTGTTTAACACTTTTAAATAAATTATGTTCAGCATACTATGGAGTTAGAAATTTAGGAACTAGTGTCGATGTCGGCACTTTGCGAATATTCTACTTTTCCTACGTGGAGTCTCTATTGAGGTTTAGGCACAAGTAATTGTGGACTGTGAGGTACTGGTCTCACTGCAAATGAAATATTAGGATATTTTACAGTATGTTTGGATTTAGAAGTGGTACTGCTTGTATTTGTAAGCCGAAAATAGCAATCGGTAATATAATCTGGAAATATCAAGGAATGGGAAATGCAGGACTTTACACGTCAAGACATATTCTCTTGTAGAATATCTTTTAGGTGGATAAGCGAATATCCTGGAACATAAAACCTAAGGGCGATGGAGAAATTCTGAAAACATATTCGAGTTCAGCATGCAAAGTTATATGGGAATCAGGCATTTTTGTGCTTGGGACAAAAATCTTGTTGACCAGTGTAATTGCTTAAATGAAAAGTTATCTTATTAAGCAGATATTTACTTAGAACTTCTTCCTTCAATTTTTTTTTTCGCAAAATCAATGTCGTAACAAGAAACTATTGGCACTGAAAGAAATAACAAGATATCTAGTTATCTGTGGGTTTTTACTCAAGAAAAGACGGTCAAATGAGCTTATGTAGCTGCAACCTTTTCTCTATTTGTCTGTCCTTTTAATCCCGGTTTCATTTCAGAGATCTTACTACTAAAAATTGATGAAAACTCACCCTTTACAAGGGGGATTCTTTGCCCCTGGAATTACTAGGAACACTAAGACCATATAGAAGAAAAACTATAAAACATTTTGAAAATAAGTTGAAGTAGAAACCCAAAATATGCTTGTCTTCATAGCTATAAATAAACTTATATTTGCTAAACAAAATAAACGTTTTTTCTTGATCTTTATATCTATATCTCAACTTAGCGTTACCAAAATTGCATACGATGAAATATACGCAGATCTGCACTTTGCAACGCACACAGTGTGGCAGTAACAAGCCATTGAGCCGTTCAATAGATCTAATTAAATTAATACAATTCCGTAGCTATTCAGCGCAGGAGAATTGATATTTGTCTGTACTTGCACATTTATAGTAAAATAGATGTTTGTATATTCTCTGTATATGTGTAGGAGTAATTTTGGCTTACCAATCTGCAAAGTTTCTGTAAGAAGTGAGTCGCAATGTGAACTGTTTTAGGAGTATTGACTGTAATAACAATAAATAAATAAAAAGCAATATTTTATTCATATTCTGAATGTGTGGCATCCAACACCTTGCTAATCTATCGCCTACGTGACTGGAATCCACGATGATGTATGAGGGTTAAACCAAAAATATATCTGTAAAGCACTTAATTTTATTAGCACAATCAATCAAAAAAAAAAAAAAAAAAAATAGAATCAAGCAGCGAATAGAACAAGACCAATTCATATCTACTTATTCTTTTTCACGGGAAATCATCTGATATGGAGTCTCCAAAAGCACTGTCACCTCTTGGCTTAATCTTCCATTTTATTTATTGATTATTCCAATATCGTGGTATGTACCTTATACTAATTTGTATAATCCTCTGACTCGTTGATTGAATCTTGATGGTTTATTTTGGCTTTCCAAATATTATTTGTCTCTTTGCGTCCAGAGCCTTGCATTCGGAGCTTGTGGTACGTAGTCTCTGTCATCCTACTACGCAGCCTGCAAAGTTTATCCCAATTTTCTGCATATCTTTTGCAAGTGCGCAATTTTCTACTAGGAGACTTGTTACTATACGAAAGTGATTCCCACTAAGCTTTAGCAGTTTGCTTCAGCTTTCTTCTTTGATGGTGCTCTAATAAAGGCCTTTCCGCAAATGATTTTTTCATGCAGCCTTCTCATTCCCTTTGATTTCCGAATGTTCGGGTACCCACAATTAAGTGATTTTATTGCGGTTTGTTAAGTTATTTAATTATTAATCTTTTGGAGTTCACCATTGCTCGTATGACCTCTTGCAAAATGGCTTCGCTTGTTTTTAAATGGTCTCTTGGTGATTTCAATTGCACGGTGCAATATTGCGCTTACTTCTACTTGAGAGGCAGTAACATTTCCCTCGTGGAAAAATAATATTAATAATCACTGTCTATGTGGTTTCAAATTCAAGTTGTCGGTTTTTAATTCGCCTGTAAGCCAGATCAATTGACCAGGTCCTATAGCCTTTGCTCGGATAGATTTCAGATTATCTGGTCGATGACTTTCATCTTGTAATTTCTGTTTTTTTGGGAATTATATGATTGTGAATATCACATTTCCAAACGATTGCCTTTCACATACATAATCCACAATATTATTATGGCCCAGTCTTGCTTATAGAAATGTTCTATTCTTGTCTCTACACACCAACTGCAGAGAGCAGTCTATGAGGTATTCTGTTTGCTATCGGGGTAGTCTTCATTGCCATGTTATTTCTAAACACGCAGGCGTCTATATTTTATTAACAATCGATTCAGTCAGCTGAAGCAATGAACTGCTGCTTCATCTTTGCCTACACATTGATCATGGGTCTAACCACCGTAATGATGTACATCATTATATATCATTTCAGTTTTTAACCCTCATGTTTTTCTTTGGGCCAACATGAATGTCATCCCCGCTCTGGTTTTAAATCTTTGAAGCTGCTGATTCCAAGTGAGTTTGGAATAAAGAATGACACCAATATATGTCAATTTTCTCAGACATTTTATTTTTTCACATAAGCGCTGTAAGCGGTTTAAGATATCAAAAGTTTCGATGTGAAGAAACAAAGATAACTGAGAAAAATGGAATACATTGTCGTCAAAATTAACTGCAAGCTTACCTAATATACTTAATCCAGGTGTTTTCTAGTGTGTAATCTTAACGACGTGAAACGTTTGTCTCTCGAGGAGGAAGCAAATGCTTTATTAATAATTAATTTTATATTTGTATTTTTTCAAGCAATGCATTGACTATTTTTTTCAGAAGAATGAGTCCTAAGAATTTCCAAAAAAAAAGAGAACCGAAGCTTATTCAATTCGCAACGGTAATATCCCGATTATTAGAAATTCAGCCGCCATTATTTGCGATTAAATTTTTAATATCAGTACCGCATGTAATTGAATTTTAATCTCATTTTTACCTTTAGCCGTAATTAATTTTGGCGAATAGCAGATGCAGAAATGGATTCAGCTCTAATTAAATGCCTAAGCTGGGATATTAAAAACGATAGTTGGCAAACTTCGTTCGTAAAAAAAAAGAAATAACTGTGTTGCAGATGGTACACAGTAGAAGCTTTCCTCTTGCATTCTTAAGTTAACATAAAAGATATTTCTATTGAAGTTTAGGGATTTAAAGTTATTCTTTCTATATTAAATAAAAGGTGCAGCTTTTATCCGCTTCGTGTTGTACGTACATTATAGAAAAACTACTCGAAATATACAGCTTTTTTTTCTTACTCTGCTTATAATAGCTCTATGATCATTTCAGATCGTGTTAATTAACAGTATGATCACACGAAATAGGTCAAGTTTATCTCCACCGCCACAGTGCTGGTGAATCAGCGTAATTTTTTGAATAGCAGAACATATGCGCATGCGTGAGAGAGAGAGCTAGGATAAATATTTTCTGCTTCATGGCAAAATAAGCAACAGCAAAATTTGTAGGAGTGCTGTGCCGTTCTTAATATTATTTTTCAGAAATTATTATTATTAGCAGCAATATCACTATGTACTTCTCTTTCACTTATTTTTAATACCTATTTTTCTGGAACACTATTTCCTCATTTTTCTCAATAATATTTTTTTTTTTCTGTATAGTGTTTTGTAATACTAATAGTTATTGCTGTTCAATATTCGATTGATAGAAATTACAAAATTACAGAGTCGCTGAGATCTGCTGATCTTACAGATTTTCAATTGGAATAATAAGGAGTTCCAATTTTATTTGTTTCAATTTTTTCTGCTGCATGTTTCGATCAACGTCATCCTCAGGCAACTTAAAGATAAAAAATTATGTTATTATTATATTTGTTATTAATTTTTTTTTAAATAAATGAGTCTGGAACTCGAACGCTTATTCTTCCAATTCACTTAATGTACCAATGTTTTTAGAACTTTGCTTATTACAGATATTTTGTTTATTCTTAGTTCTAAATGGAAATTGTGTAATGAGAATCTTATATTTACTTTCTTTTTTTTATGACTAAAAATTATATCTCTCCAAACAAACACAAAATAACCTTAATATGAACGTCAAAAAATAAAATACCAAACAATATATATACCGAAGATTGGATTATAATGTAAATGTAAGGCTATAGAAAAGAATATAGAACCTGGCACATTTTTATCTACCAACATAAAATTACTATTGCCTAATAACAGTTCAAAATTAATCTAACGATTACCTAAACCTATTTATCATCCATATTTACATAAAATTGAAATAACAATTGGTAAATTATCTACTACTGTTTACATTAAAATAATGTACCTTTAATGTATAGAAGATTTAATTAGAAATAAAATTTCACAACATATAAAATTTATGTTATGTTGTGAAATCTCGGAATTCAATTTATTATAATGGTTTTTAAATTTAAAATTTTCAATTGCGAAACGGAACGTGCCTGTGTTGAATATAAATTAAATAAAGGAATTTTTATTAACGTTTGTTGTATAAATATGTACATTTTTTTTTATTAATCATGTAATTGTGGAAATTCCGGATAAAAATATTGTTATTATGATGGTATAATTATAAACTGTATATAAATAAGCATACATATAAAAATAAGATAAGATTGTATGCTATTATAGTTGCAATATCATACATAAATAAATACAAGCTCTTTGAATTTAGTATTTTTTATTATGCATATGAATTATTTGCCATATTTGTAAGAAAAAAAATATTTTAAGTATGTATACAGAAGCACTTGTTATATCTACAGAAGACGCATTAGGATAGCTTTGCCAATCACATTTCAGTACATTAGTAACGCAAAAAATACTTTGACAACTCTCATAAGGTACACAAAAACCAGGGTTGCTATATAACAATAACTGATGTAAGCAATCGAAATAAATGCACTACAACTTGTTTAAACAATAATAATTGAGCCTCTCTCAATTTGGTTGTCGTGTTCGTTCATACTCAACCTTGTCAAGACTAGGTCTTACTGAGAAGAGGCTTTGGAACGGACAGAAACAACGAAACATAAATGTATGTACGTCGGTAGTTGCTGTAAATGATAAATCGTAATATTTAATTGAGAATATATTGGGGGTGGATGTGCCTGATCGTAAATTTTACTTGCTATCGTTAGTACAGTGCTCCTAACTAGTATAATGGCACTGGAATGTCCTGTAAATTCGACCAACTGGAAATTTATAGCAAATTGAAGTAATAACATTTGAATATACACAATGGCTGGGGTATCTTAAAATTCTCTGCCGATCTGTTCATCGATAATTGTGTACGTATATAAATATATGACTATACAAGGTGTAGCAATAGTACATCCTTTTATTACTTGGGCTGTTTTCTAAATAACAATACTGCATCTCAGAGGCAAACTATATTAAGTCCAAATATGGTAAAATCCAGTTAAGTATGTTAAATCAATATACATACAGTGAGCTTTCGTTATATCTTTTTTTGTATTTTTATTTGGCTTCATTAAAAAGTTAGACACTTTTGAACTATGCTAAGTCATACCTTAGCCTTGACATAATTCATTAATAAAAATGTGTCTACCGCAAAATGCCAATTTTGGACTTAACATAGTTTGTTTCTGAGGTACAGAATTTGAAATTTTGAGGATATAGTATACCTAACGTCAATTGTGCACTTTGGAAAATGTGCTCTGATATTGATTGATTTTTTCAGTGGAACACCCACATATTTTAAGGGAGTAAATCACACTGTTTCTGTTAAAAGATGTAAAAATCGCCTTATCGCAAGGAAAATATTCCTACATTCTAACGATTTCAAATTATACAATAAAATTTGCTGTGTATATTGGCCAAGATTATGTACAGATGTGAGTAAGTTGTTTTTGCAAAAAAAAAATGACCGTTTTATCTTAAAAATTGTTATAATTATTTTCAGCAACTAATGTGCTTTACAATTGGTATGGAATCGAGATGCTGTTTTTAACTGCGATTGTTAATATTTTTTCGGCCTTGTCAACTGTAAATACATCAGCATTTGTCAGCTGATGTACCACTAAAGTACATTTCACAGATACTTCCAATGTAAAATATGTATAGTATCCCTTAATTTAGTTTTAAAAAACACATTTGTCGATATTTTATTGTTGTTTTAATAGTTACTTGTTTTATTGCGTATATCAAAAAAATTACTTTGACATAGTTTTAGTTTTAGGGCTGAGTTTAGTCTTCAAAACGCAATGGTACCAATACACCTCTACTGACTGTAACATTGACGTTTTTTTTGTTTAATAAAACTTTCTTTGAGAATCTAATACAAATGCCCTGCGTTAGGTCATTTACAGCGCTTAAATTCTTCAAACTGACAAACCGAATTCTCGCACTGTAAATGCCACCTGCAACACTCTAATGTAAATTACTATTCATCACCTGATGTACAGAGGGGTCTTGATGAAAGTATATAATATAACGTTACCATTTTTACAATGATTTTTTCCGATTTTTGTAAATGAAACAGAATGTATATCATAACTAAATAGTAGTTTAGCGGCTACAAAAATGAAACAAGAGCTGACAAATGTTCGTTTTACATCAAAATTAAGTACTCTAGCGGTGATTATGATACTAAGCGAAGCGAAAAGGAATTCTGTTACCTAATAGAATTTACAGAGGTACATTCAGAGAAGAGAGTATTTGAAAAACTATTGGCGATATTAATTGAATTGAAAATATCGTTTACACGAGAAAACAAAAATAAAGAAGATTTGTTTCTGTCTGAACGTTCTGTCGTTAGTTAATGAAGATCCATATATAAGTAAGAAGAGAACACGATCTGTTCTACGTATATTAAAGAAAAAAATCTTTACATACTTATTATATTCAGTTCCATCCAGTAACATACTAAACAAAAATTCGAGACACATAAAGCCCAAAATATCAAATTACTTAATACCTAACAATTGGTTTTAAAAATTGGCTATGATTTTGTTATAAAAATAACAAAACTATCGGTCATCTATAAATAAAAGTACCTTAAGAAAGGGGAATTTGTTTATAATAATTATTAATTTATTATAAATGCATATATAATTCAGCACATTTTATTTATCCGCTCTTCACGCATTTAGTTATGTAATAACTGTAATAAACTAGTTCTGCCTTTTACGGATAATAAATAACTATTCATGGCTCGCGGGTAATATCATTTATTTGCACAACTTTTACTCAAATAAGTGTTAGGAACCTCTGTTCAGACAACCTGATTCTTTTTTTTCAGGATATGTATTTCTAATGTTAATAAAACCAGTATGTGTAAATGACTACTAGATCAATTTGTTTCGATCTAAAATATAATTGCTGTCAGAGCACATTTACGTTTCTTTTCTAATTTCAAGTAGCTCCAACATCTCTGGATGCAGTTTTTGCCGACATAAAAACTAGTTTTTTCGCCCCATCAATCATCGTTGAATCATTTGCGATCATTTCATTCTATGATTTTTTTGCAATAATTACATTATTAAAAATAAATTTGTCTAACTACTTCAAACATTTTTCTATTTCTATTCTTTCTACAATTAAAATTAATTACTAAAATTATCTGTGTAGAGAATAGTAAAAAATTACAGAGAAGAGGGAAGATGTACTCTGTAAATGTTGCATTTTGTTTCTGGGCTAGTTTCAATACCTGCGTTTTTTATTTAGTTAATTTTGAAGTGCTATAATTCGCAAATTAATATTTACAAGAATATAGAACATTGTTGGAATAGAATATTTCTAAATGAGTATTTTGTAATATATCTTTCCTTATTAGTGACGTTTTTATCAAAGTGCAAAACTTTAGTTCTAGTAATCATTAATTTATTATCTACATATGGGGTCGCCATTCTTTAATAGATTGATAATAGTTTTTTTTGTGTGCAGTTTAAAAAAAAACTATCTCAATTATATACCAATCGCAAGGACGATTAATCACTGAAAATAATTATGCCAATTTTTAAGGTAAAATGTTGCATTATTTTTGCAAATTACAGGTTTGCATACTTGTATTAATCTGAATAATTTTTCTGAATAACATTTTGTCGTATCTCTCCACTTTGTTACCTTTTTGTAAAATTTCAATGGCAAACTTGACTTTTCAAAATTTAAACTATGTCACCAAAATTACTTTCTATCTAACCACGGCTCAACCACAGAAGATGAAACTTTAACTCATAAACATTAAGACTTTTTTTTTAATCTGTTGATGCATCGAGCTGGGGGCACACTGTATATTTACTTAGAATAACTGTTTTAGACCACTGTAAACTACATTGTGTTTCTATAGAAAGAGAAGTATCTCCAAGAATGAAATTTTATCTTATAGGTCAATTTTATACTTACAGTTAAATACATATAATAATTGCGTAAGTTGATCTAGTAATATCGTAGGGTAAACTTATTACTCCTATATATTCAACCAAATAAAAAAAATATATTCCAGGGGTAATTGAAGACATGAGTGGGATGAAGGTGTCTTGTCATTTTTTTTCAAAAATTATTTTAGTCCAAAAATGAAGGTAAAATAATGTAATCTTTCATATGGTAAAGCCAAAATTCCAATACACTAATTACTTTGTAAGACATTAGAACGAACGAAGGCTTTATATCGCATTACTTAAATGTCACACAAAACATTTGACTTCACATTTCTCGAAATTAGTTTTAGTTACATGACACCTTTATCCACTCGTGTAATTTTGTCTTGATATGTTCACCCGTTAGTTTAATACTGCCATATTGGGGCATATCAGATTCGCAAGAACTGCCAAATGGGAGATATGCAAGATTGGAATACAATAATATTGTCCATCACGTGGAAGGCAACCTTTTGCAAATGAGATCAGATCACATAATTTTGACATATCAATCAACAATGAAAGCATACCTACAGGAAATTGGTATCAACGTAGGAGATACCAACGGTAGACTGTATAATTGAATGATAGATTATTTGCCACAATCACCGTGAATTTTTGGCAAGGCAAAAATGAATCCAGAGGATTACTTTGATCAATCAGTCAGACACCTATACAGATTAGTGTAGAGTACTAGGATTAGATTAAATTAGGATCGGCGTAGCCTACGGACCGGTTTCACCGCGACCTTTTTAGATCTATTGTGATCCCCATTTTTCCTAGAGGACGCTCTCTGATTTTGCCCTCTTAATAAGGTCTATCAGCCGTCAGTATGGCTGAGAAGGAAGGGTGCATCATTGCCAATCTTGCGAGTCAAGCAGCAATATGCGGTACGTTTCTGTTGGTTGGGTGACTATTCGGACAACACTTTTCAGTGGCTCGGTGTTTTCTTGGCAGAATCTGCAAGTGGCGCCATCTATTAGGCCCATGTTGTACATATGCTTATTTAGTCTACAGTGACCACTCAGCAAACCTACTATCATTTTGACAGTTTACCTATTTTTATTCAGTATTAGATCCGTAGTAGATTCAATCCTATTCCTTTAAAGGATACCAAGATACTGAAATTGGTTGTATAATCTAATGGGTAAAAGAATTTACTTCAGGGGTTGAATGTATTAGATATATATTAGGATCGATATACATCCAATACATTCATTCATTTCATTCATTCAGGTTAGGGTGGGCACTTGATGTCCGGGCACTTGAGTTTAGTGCTCATTGTACCATCCCTATTGATTCTTTTATTTCCACTCGAGCAACTTGGTGTTCTCTATAAAGCCCAGTATTTTGCCCAGTGGAAACTTGAGCACCTTCGAGGGCTCCAATAGGTCTCTCCCGAAATATTTCTGCCTGAGTACCTTCAGTTTCTCACATGTGCAGATTACATGTAAACTCGTTTCCTCCTGTAGTTCGCATCTTCTACACCACGGTTCGCTTACACGGCCTGTGTTGTATAGATGCTTTTTCAGAGGGCAGTGTCCAGTTACCAACCAAGTAATGGTTTTACCTTCTTTCTTACTGCGCTTGAGTAGGTTATCAGAGAAACTACCACCATCCCCATCCCCTGTCAGAGTTGGTATGGAGTTGACCTTCAATCGACTTCCATTTCTATGTACTTTCTTTATCTAACCAAGTCAGATCTCCTTTCTTGCGGAATCCTTATAATCCCACATACGGGCTCTGGGACCCATGAAGTGTCTCTTAGAGCCTCCTTGGCTAGTCATCGCGATTTACGTTGCCCTTTATATCCTCATGTCCCGGCACCTAAATCAGAGACACCGTGTTGTCTCGTGCCAGTGCATTGAGGGATTGTTTGCAGCCCCTAACTAGTTTTGACCTAGTTACGGGGTTTGAGACTGCCTCAATGACAGCTTAGCTGTCAGTCATTATATCAATTTTCCTCCTCATGTATCCCCATACATCTAATACATTCCACCCCTGAAGCAAATTCTTTCACCCATTAGATTATACAACCAATTTCTAGTGACTAAGTTTTCTACTTTTAGGGAAATTTTTCCTACAAGGATAATATTTGATTGCAGGTTTAAGATTAGCCCAATACTTAATGGGAGGTAGAAAAGTTGCTTCCCATTTTTGGGATAATTCTTTTTTTTTTGAGGGTGTTTTCCTAAAAAAGCATTTTCACAAAATTTGAATTTGAATTAAAAATCTTTTTAGTAAACACACGACTGTAATTAAACCTAAAATTGCTTGCACCATCTAATAAAAGTCACTAAAAGATGATAGCCTCAAAATTTGAAATTCCTCGAACAACGCTTCTCTCAATAATTCCCGGTTCAGTACTTGAATTTGCCTACCTATCGCCGCTAGCTTAGACAAGAACAAATGCAAATAAGCGTATTGTTCGAATCCAAGACCGCTCAACAGCGTTCAAAAGCCAGCGTACTCGGGAATGGAAAGGAAACTTTCACAATATTTATTTTACTCCCCTGTATTATTATTATTACGATTATTATTATTAAAATTGCAACGGGCCTCCGTCAGTGTCGTTAAGGAACAGGAAACTCGCGGAAGAAAAAGCGTTTGAAGAACTCAGCAACGAGGTAGAGAAGTATAATACCGCAAGAATATAAGACAGAAACGCAGAGCTCTCTCTTGATATTGTAGAATACGTACTGTATATATATGTACGCAAGGGCAACTGTTATTATTATGGTCACGGTTATGGTTAACATTTAGTTTTATTATTATTTTTATTATATGTAATTCAAAGTTATAACGACTATTGTTATTATAATAGCCCAGTCGTGGGAGATCGCAAAAGGATTGTTTATATATTTCGACGAGCAATTTAATTTTACGATTTTAAATATTATGATTATATTATAATACCGATACAAATATTCCAATAGACCCTGTTTATATACGTGGATATCGCAATAATAGAACGGCAGTAACAGTAGAAGATTGCTTGCTTCGGAATCTATAAGCGGCAGAACTTGAGATGAATACTCTGAAATTTGTATTTAGTAAGAGAGAGACGGGCGCATAGTCCCATGAATCGTTCAGTTAAAGTAGGTCGCTTTAAATATGACTTTCTTTTATTTCGTTCGCCGGAATTATTTACTTTCTTGAAGTTTGTTTTCCTATATAGTTAATTCTAAGACACAATTGACTCTTAAGAGGCCTATAGTTCTCTTGAAAGCGCTTATATTATGACGTTAATTGATTATTTCGTTTAGAGCGTTTACATTTGATACATTCTTTAAGTGTTTTTTTATGTAAATATTTTTCAGCAGATTTCTTAATTCAATTTGTACAAACAGTCCAAATATTAAAATATCCTTTTTATTTCATATTTAAAGATTTTGCACGGAGAGAAATTAAAATGTTATTTCAATCAGTTTTACAGTTTTAAACTGACTTGATAAAACTATTAAATGGTGAAATAAATGCAACATACATCGCTGAAATAAGCAATTACTTTTTGTTAAAGTCTCGGTATTTAAAAAAAAAGAAAGACGAGATTGGAGTTTTAACAAAAATTCTAAAATTTATGTGGCTAACGTAACATTATGCATGTAATGCTAATTTTATGCTTCAAAGTTACTCGGCGAATGCCGAGTATTGGCATAGTGCTGTAATCTATAACCTAAAAATATGCAAAATAGTGATCGTAACAACAAATGGTATGTATGTATGTATGTATGTAGATGAAGGGTGGTGTTACACTGCGACCTAAAGAATCTACTGTGTCCCCCATTCTTGCTGCTTTACAGCTGGCCTTCCAATCCTATTCCTTTTAAAAAGTGTAGGATGTCAGAGGGCCCCAGTCTAGGTAAGTCTCCCTCTTCGATTTCACATGCTCCAGGTAATGCCTCGGGTTGCACAGTGCTACGCAGTTTGAGAGGAGGTGGATGGGTGTTTCATCCTGTTCCCTACAAAATCTGCATTCAGGATCTTTTTCCAATCCAAGCTTACTCAGGTGTCCTTTCAGTCTACAATGGCCTGAAAGTATTCCTGTTAATATGCGAACATTGTTCTTACTCAGGTTGATGCATTCTGTAAACCTCTTCTGGTTATAAGTTTCCAGAAGAATTTTACTCTGCGTCATTCCCTGGAGATTTTCCCAGTAACTGGATTTTCTCTGCTCCATTTCTATTTTAGTTTCTTCAGTATTGTACTGCTACTTAACCGCAAAAGGTTCAGGCCCTACGAAAGGCATTCCAGCCCCTTTTTCGCGAGGTTATCCGTTATTTCGTTTCCTTCCACTCCTGTGTGACCCGGAACCCACAGGAGGGTTACTTTATTTCTTTTGCCTAGCTCATTTAGTTTCCCTAGGCATTCCCAGACCATCTTGAGCTGATTTCATATGAGCTCAGCGCCTTGATGGCTGCTTGACTATCAGACATGATGATAATCTCTGTTTCCGATAGTTCCTATCCATATTGAACTGAACACATCTTCCAATAGCGTGTATTTCCGCCTGAAATATACTTGGGTATTTTCCCAAGCTTTCGAAATATGTAGTTCTAGGCCCGTATATTCCTATTCCAGTTCCTTCTACCGTTTTGGAGCCATCAGTGTACCATTTGATGGCATTTCTATTAAAATTCAAGATGGTGTTATGATCCCACTCGCTCCTGTTACTTAGCTTTGTGGTGAATTCCTTCACAAAGCTAAATTTCTTTAACATGTCATCCCGGGCATATCCCAGGTTTGATCACCGTCAGGAGATTGAGGCCTATGCCTAATCATTCCTTCCTTGACCATTCTTAGTGCGGTTCTTTTCGCCACGCCCTCCACTACAATGTGGAGGGGGCAAGATCCAATACTACTTCAATAGCTGCTGTTGGACAGGTTCTCATAGCCCCCGTTATGCATACACATGCTAATCTTTGCACTTTCGAGAGGTTAATTCTCGCGGTGTCCAGATTAGTTCTTTTGCTCCATGCTACTGATGCATAGGTGATGATCGGTCTCACTCTCGCTGTATACATCCAAAGCAATATTTTTGGGTTGCATCCCCAATTTTTCCCTGCAAAGTTTCTGCACACCATCAGAGCTCTTTTGGCCTTGTTGGTTACCTCAAACTCATGTTTGTTCCATAGAAGTTTATTGTCTAGGGCGAGGCCTAGATATTTAACTTCCGCTCTCCAGTCTATATTTTGCCCATCCAGTTTTATGGTTCTAAGATTGGATTTTCTTTTCCTGGTAAATGCTACTAGGGTTGTCTTAGTGGGGTTGACATTGAGTCCCATCGATTGACACCATCTTCTCGTAAAGTTCAATCCTCTTTGAACAAATGGTACACCACGTCATTATAAATGTGGACTAGATACAGAAATGCAGATATTCGAAAATCAAAAGATACCCCAGATACATATCCAAAAATACAAAAATCAAGAAATCCAGAAATCCAAATTTCCAAAAATCCAAAAAGGTACTTAGCACTTGGGCCGTTGCAAGCGCTTGGGCTGTTGCAAGCGCTTGGACCGTTGCAAGCACTTGGGCCGTTGCAAGCAAGTGTGCTTATGGTCCGATTGTTTTAAATTATGATTGGTTTTGACCCATTACAGTATATACCTAGCTCTATTTTGTATTACCTCACCATGCTACCATCAGTTTTGATGTGGTTAACTTCATTTAAAACGTGTTAAATGTGTGTGTGTGGTAAATTCTGTGTTTTGCAAAGGTATTGTGATAAAGATATTGTACGTAAATCATTTGTTCTCTAGGTACCATCTGTAGCAAATTAAACCTTTCTATTACCTTGCTCGGTATGCAGTATTTGCAGTTTCGGTTATATAAATAATCGAGGATTTGTGGAGCTTCAATTCGCATTTCGTTTGTTAAAGATGGTACATACATGCGTTTACTCTGTTAGCCTATTTAGTAAAACTGAATTATACAATTTTTTGTATGCTGTTTGATTATACAAACATTTTGATTATCGTAACTACTCTTGGTTCTAATTAGTTCGTTTAATCGACTATCTACTGTTTTTCCCAATTTTTAAATATCACTACTTGTACTAAATTCCGATTTAATTGCGAACACATTAATAGATGACATGATTCAAGCATTGCGTATATGAAACGATGGAGCATTTCCACACGTTCAATGCCATGTTAAATTATTAAATTGTTTAGGCATTTTCTACTCCTTAAAAAAAGGGCATTTTCAGTCATTTTTGATTTTTGCTATTTATTAAATCTCGCAGATTCAATTACTTTTTAAATTTCATATATCTATGGATTTAGGATCGAAAATATAAGAACGATCTCAAAATCTTTCTTCACCTATTATTTTTTGTATGTAACCGGATTTCTTTTTCACAAAATGAATACCTTTTGTTCTTTATGGCTTCATATGTATATGTAGTAAATATATGTAATAAACATCTTTGATAATTCGTGCAGCTATTGAAGTACTTACAATTATTAACTACATCGTACATGATTTGCGTAGATGAACGAAGCATGCACCCCTTTTATACCTACATATGCACCTATTCATTACAGAAACAAAGCGCACTGGCAACTACTTACCTCAACTATACTATAGAAATATCAGCAACATTAGCTGCTAGGGGTTGCGATGCTCCAATGTTCCATCACTCGTCGAGCCAGCTCTCACGAACAATAGCTATATAAGGAGGAAGTATTCCGCGTCCGTACGTTACATAGATTCAATTAGTTTAATACATGCGGCGCTGCCGACGCATTAGCTACGTTGCTTCGTTAATTAGTTGATTAATTAAATGATTAATCAATTGATTGGGCTGCCGGGTTGCTGTAATTAGTTTTAATTGAAATCCCGAGTCATTAACATCGGACTGTTCGGCGGGGCAGTCGAACCCCGGTAACCCTTTGGCGTGGCCGTCCCTTCCTCCTCCGCTACGTGTTACTGATAAGCTATTTTAGTATATCACGGGAACGCTATTCATAATAGTCAAGCTTGTTCTCCTTTCCCATCCTTCTGGCGCCCTACACCTCTATCCTCTTTAATTACTGACTGTGTCAGAATGGATGCTATGCTCTGTTGAGCGAATACGCTGGCATTAACAACCGCAGTTGAGATATGGAGTTAAACATCAAGCAGGGCCTACTGCGGACTAAGGTGGGAGGAAATATTGGTATAAGATGGGAATTTTAAAACTGGAAAAAACTGCAAAAAAGAGAAGTTAAGATCGATCTTAGTCTACTACATTCATACCACAGACATTCACACCAAATCATTTTCCGGCTAAGCCGGAAGTCAGATTCGGATTTGAATGTACTGACCGAATCGCCGATTAACATTTAATTGAAAGTGAAAAGTCCTTAAATTAAAATCAAAGCAGTCAAATTAAAGTTATACACGCAAAATAATTTCCACATTTTTGATTAAAAAAACTCCCCACACCAAAAAAAAAATCAACTAAATAATAATTACGGAAAGAATTCACAAAATTTTATATTTATTTTTATATAACCTACCTTAATTGTTACACTTATGCATGAACTGTCAAAAAGACAATGCCGATGAAACGTCGTAATATAAAATACATTACAAGCTAAAGGAATTACCATATCAGAGCAAGAACATATACCTAGTGTTATGGAGAGAGTACTTGATATTCTACTATTATTTAAAAAGGGAATGTTACTATTTACTTAGTTATATTTTAAAACTTATTAGATATAATAGAAAAAGGATATAATATGTAGCAGCAGACAGCTAGACGATGTCCAGGTGATGTAGGAAATCTCGGCATTTGAGGTCCTCAAGGCATTTTCTTTAGAATTTTCCCTTCAGGAAGCAAGATGATCAGCAGTGATACACCTACACATCGAAAATGAATATTAGAATTTGAATAGTATAATTTTACAATAGCTATTGACAGATCAAATTTGGATCCACGTTTAATTCAAGTGTACAGTTTTATTATTTTTACTGTGTATGTATTTCGTTCAAATTTAGTCTAATAACGTTTGTATATGCATTGGCAGTCCAATTGCTTTGTTATGTCAACAGAAAGACATGGTAAAATTACTGGAAATTGGGTTCTGTAACAATTCTATGTGTATAAATGGTTGCCTACCTTTTAGGTGCAATAATGAATTTTTAAGATTGTTAATTTTATATAGTAATAAGTGTTTAAAAATTTCCAATGTATTTTTCACATAATCTAGTGACTCATACCTTTATTATATTACAAGTGTAAGGTGATTCCAGATTTTGTAATTTTATTTATTTTCACTTCGTTGAAATATCCGATAGTTCTTGCGATCACATGGGCATTCTCATATATAAAACAATGGATGTTCCCCTTATTTCGGTTATATTAACGGAATTTCACAGACAGTTGGACTCCTTGACGAAGACAATCGCTTTCAAGTCAGTTAAAACATCTTCGATTCGAACCATTCACTAACCGAACTCTGTTCGAGGCAGACCTATTTCATTTTGTTCTTGAAAAATTTAACGGCTATTTCGATAAAATCCAATTTTATTTCAATTTACAACCTAAAATTAATGGTTACTTGTTAAACAAAGTTTTTCACATAAATATTATCCAAATTACCCGCAACCTTTTTGGGTAATTTTTCTTCAACGACGATTTTCCCGAGTTTCCTGTGATGTTCCTGTCCTGATTGAGCCAGACTACGTGATCTGAATTACCTATGATGTACCAGGGCCCTGATCCGAATCCGATTCGAACATTCCAGACTACTCCAATGCTCGCAGAAGATATTTCTCGTCAAATCTACCTAAAAAATAAACGTATTATTTCAATTCCAATCCAAATTTAATTATACTTATAAAAAATTGCATTTTTATTCGTTCAGAAAGAATTGAGGTTAGAATATTGTTTGTAACATAGCTAAACGGTCTCCAGTTACTTGGGGAAATTAGTATAAGTTGGTAGCTTTATATGTATTTAATATGTATTTACGTTACGAACCAATATCCAGTAATTTACCATCAAGGTTGGCTACTCTGTTGCACACGTCTCTTTAAGCCTAACATAACTCCGTTTGAACGGTCAGAAATTGCGGGAATTTTGAAATTTGATTTAAACGTGTTTACGTACGAAACTGTGAATTTGAATTGCAAAAGGTGGAATTACTAAATAAAACTTTAGTGTTATTAATTAAACGGACTCACGGAGTTACCTGAGATAATTATCCAAAGATTTATGTCTGATTTTAAACAAATCCACATTTAGAGTTTTTTTTTATTGAATAAAATCACTTTTATCCACACAATTAAATGTTTTAATTTTACATAAGAGATTGAATCTATTGAGGCACGACATTACCACGCTTATGATATCTTTTAAACTGGTCATTGACAGTGAATTTGAAGGAGAGGACAACTGACAACGTCCTTGCTCATAATCTCTACTCTTACTAAAATATATAAGAAAGTAACGAGCTATTCAATATTTTTTTTTATGTCACCGCCCCTCGATCGGAAATTTCTCGCCCTGCATGCCATCTAGAGCTGGTGAGAGAGAACGTTTCTAAATCAAAATTATTAAAGATAGAGGACACTGGGATGTATAAAATTTGATTTTTTCTGATTTAATTAATGTATTTCTTTTAAAATTTATTTTTTTAATCCGGGCTGTATGCTACTGTGTAGCGTAACACTAGATTGGTTTCTAATGTTTCCTGAATTTGAATTCTATAATGCATCATTTCTAAAATTTCTAAATTAATTTCCATTGTACAATATCTGTTGCGCTAAATTAACTCCGGCAAAATAGAAACACCGTTACAGAGCTTGAACTATAAATTGGAAGAGTGCTAAACCAATTCGCTTAAATACTGTAGAAATGTGTAATAAGGACTAAAATCACACCAGAATGGATTGTATAAATAGTTACGTAGGCGTGATGCATCAGATTTGACGATAAAGTTTTATTCGAAGCGTGCTGCACAAAATCTTTGGTATATCGCTTGCCATGTTCCCATTAACCTCCCTGATTACTGATGGCTGTTCTTTATAGCACGCCTCACCTCAGGCCATAGTCGCCCGTTTGGTAAAACTGACAGCAAGATATGACTTCTATAATAGTTGCATCGGTCGGTAAGTTAAGTGACTTGCACGAGCTGCTACGGTCTTTGCATCACGACGCTGGAATACTGGCATATAATTAAAACATCACGCGATCTTGTCCCATCACACCGTAGCCGCTAGCTGTCCGTACGTTCCTCGTCACAGCAGGTTAACGGTGAATTTGCCTATCGCAATTTGTAGTTTAATAAAGTGCAATGTTAACTAGATACACCGAGTGTTCTATACAATATAAAACAAATCCGGTTTCTTTAACAATTTTTAGTGTGAAATTACTTTGAACTAATAATTCTTTTTGCTTTAATTTTGATTTCCGAACAGGAATTTTCAAACAAAAGCAAAAATTACATACCGACGTCGCGTCGTTAAAAAAAAACAATTTTCATCTGGTCTGGAAAAAAAGAACTAAAGAGCCTTTACTTATAGTTACAGATATCCCAATCAAGGGAAAAGCAAAAGCCAGACCGCAAAGACATAGGAAAAGAAAAACTCCCTTGGGTTTTTCTTTTCCTTAGAGAACGTAAGAAGAGCATTGCGGGTTAAAAAGACCTAACGGAAGCTCTAAAACATCATGGCAAGCCTCGAAAAAAACCCGATGATTTAGCGAGGCAGCGTAAGGATTACAGATGACAATAATAGACAAACATCATTTAAAAGAAACTGCAGTATTCATGGCACAGCGCCATCTTCTGTTGTATAGTATGTACTTTTTGGACTATTGTAGTTGTAACATATTTGTGATGTATAATATACAGGGTGTATCAGATATAGAGGTAAATATAATAATATGTAGCAGCAATCAAAAAGTCTTAATGCGCAGGGGGTCTATCTGTAAGTATTAACGAGAAAAAAAATATTTTATAAATGCCGTGGGCTAGAGCCGCACCTGTGCCCAACCTAAATGCTGTTCCGAGTATACCCCCACATACCACTATCATTTTGTGTGGATCGTTGCTTGGAGTGCAAGCCACTTCGAACATTTTATTTAAATTCTTCCCGTCTCGAAAAAACGATCCATTTCAGGACCATCATGATTTCATATAAAGAAAATCGAAGCTTGAAGCATCGGCAGAAGCGCGGGAATCCGAAAGAAATAACTCAGATTCATGTGGTACCGTTTATTAACAACTAACTCTCGATTCGACAAAGCAAAAGAAAAATATTTATGTTTTTTGTAACTATTGAAGTCGCATATCCGGTGAAACTCGAACGTCTTATCAGGATATTAAAAATAATATTTTGTAAACTTACGTAGAATGCTCTTAACAAAAAGGAATGTTTATTTATATAAAAGAAGAATCTAAAATGCCTCAGTTTTGCTATTTTTACAAGGGCCTTTATTTATTCAGAATGACGTTAAATGAACTTACGGCATACCATAAAGAATAATACTAAATGAGTGCAAAATTTCTTCTTTGTTGGAGGAGACATTTGAAATATCACTGGAATAAATAATAAACATCCACAAAACTAGAAAGATATCTGTTTAAAAATATAATTAAGTTACTTACTTAAAGTACCTATGAAATGAAAATTAGGTCCTAAACCGGCAGACAAAAGTTTATCACATCACAACATATCCCATGCTGATGTTAATGCTAGTTGAAAATAAGCAATGGCAATAATCGAGAGAGTGGTTATCAGATTTTCGTGCTCTAAAATCGCAGTACGTTCTACTTGTCTAGATTTCCCATGTATATTTCAAAATGAGAGCTGCAGTAAACAAGATCTATCTTGGTTGCCTTAGCTTTGGCCTGGAAAAATATAATAAGAGAGATTCTACAGGATTGGCTGTTGTCAAGATCCAAAACGTGTGTTGAAATACCTATCAAAATGTAGGTACCTGAACTGCCACAAACAAATCAATCTGTCTGGTATTCCTTCAGTCTGAATTGGTATAATTATTGTACCCACAAATTCCAGCTTTGGCCGAAATAGGTATTCAAAATGAGCAAGTTATAAAACCTTGTTAATTTTTACGCAGTTTTTTCCTGCAGTGTCGGCGCCCATTTTGTATTGCAGGTTTGGATTCTACGCCATCAAGTATGTAGTTTTTGTTGGAAACTTCTTTTCGATTCGTGACAGATTGCGCTGTAATCGCAAAAAAACATGACTGTGAACGTCTAAAAAAATACACAAAGAAGAGAAGCAAGCAAACATGATTTTGTGTTGTTTTTTTTTATTTTAACATTAAATAACATTTCAAAAAGCCATGTGTTCGAAACTGTGCCCCTTCACTTCCATACATTCATTTATTCGCAATTGGAATGCTATTCAACGATACAAAACCGTACTTTATTCAGTACTTGACAAGCTGTAAATACTTACCATTGTCGATCCCATTTAGATTATTAATTATTAATCCAATACAAATTAGTTAGTGTTGAATATTTGAACAGTAATGGCGGTTATAACATTCGTTTATAACAACGTTCTTCGTTGATGAATGGCTGTTTTTAATGTTATTTAATGTTAAAACGAAAAAAAACACAAAATCATGTTTGCTTGCTTCTCTTTTTTGTGTATTTTTTCTAGACGTTCACAATCATGTTTTTCGCGATTACTGCGCAATCTATTACGAATCGAAAAAAAGTTTCAAACAAAAACTATATATTTGATGGCGTAAAATCCGAATCTGCAATACAAAATGGCGGTTCCCATTTAAGATTTCAAAGTTGTCCCCCCTCCCACTCTGAGGGAGGTGAGGTGAGAGATGAGTTGGACATTCAGTGGCCCCTACTTATAACAAATCTTATTAAAATCATTTTTTTTTTATTTGATGCAGTGTTTTAGAGATATTCGTTGTTCAAGATAAAAAACTCACACTGTAATATTATAGCTGTAAAATGAAAGCAAAAAAAGTATTGACATTAGAATGTTATATGTTCAGAAAGCAATGTACATATAAATACGTTCGAAAACTAGATATAAGTGATAAATTAAAGAATGTGCCCTTAATTAAAATAAATTGATAAAAAATACATTTAAATTCTTAATTATAATTTTTAAATGTGATTGACAAATTATACAATTTATTTTATGTGAACGCGAATCGTTACACCTCATTTTAGGGTGCTCTGAATTAAGCAAAAGAGGTACTAAACTTTACTTCAAATTTTTATACGATACATATCCCGTATGTATGCATATTACATTTTAATGTGTGAATCGTTCAAAAACACGCTCCGACAATCAACGGAGTCCTCCGTTATCGTGACGACGCACACTCATTTATATACCCATATTAAGGGTAGGCTGGCGTTTTTACCGGCCATCTGGGGATCGGAGCGAATTACTTTTATCATTTTCACGTTAAAACCCCTTATCGTTCGTCGAGCGTTAATTGAATTATTACATTTTATTTTTCCTGTCGGCGATGGTCTTCGCCCGATTGTAAATGGAGAAGCGTTTTAGCGGAAAGCAGAGAGAGGGACGGGGGAAAGAGAAGGTACTGAATAAAATAAAAATTTGGAAACGTCAACGGTATACACCTGCGCGTAAGCATTAGCTGATAAAACGTAATTTGTACTGACGCGTGTGTTACAATATCCATTATTAATGGGGAGTTTTTAATGTTTTCCGCGCTGGTTGCTCGCTCGTAGATAGTAAGGGAATGTAGACTCTGGTTAAAAATATATAATATATATACTAATTTGTAGGGTTAGAAATAGATATCATATCATTATATCAAAAATATAATGAATTATGTCTATTCAAAACGAGATAAGTTAACTTAATTAACGCTAGAACTTCTCAAACAAATCCGCAATATACATATCTGCCGCTCATAAACCGGGAGCAAGATGTGTAAGTTCTATAATTTTGAAAAAGATGCCAGCTGTGAACCAACAGCAAGCAAACCGTGGTTTAGCAATCAATAACATCAGTGGTATTAAATTCAACTGAGAATCTAATTAAAATCTAAGAAATAAAGTGAAATTATTTAAAGTTTAGCAGTAATTACAAATATGACAACGAAATAAAATACAAAAGAAAGAAATATAAGTGCAAATGCCTATTGGTAGGTTTGCTTTATTTTATAAGTGCGTAGTTAATCAAATCAAGTCAAAAGATTCGCCTTAAGATGCAGATATTTCCGTTGTGCCTCATGTCCATACTTTAGCAATATTACTTATAGGATCCTTAAATCACTTTAGTATATCTAATTTTAAGTAATGTAATGTATTAATATGAAGGGTGGTGTTACACTGCGACCTAAAAAGATGTATTGTGTCCCCTATTCTTGCCTGCTTTACAGCTGGCCTTTCACTCCTATTCCTTTTAGAAAGTGTCGTTATGTAGAGGGCCCCAGTCGGGAGGTAAGTCTCCTCTTCGATTTTCACATGCACCCAGGTACACATGCCCTCGGGTTGCACAGTGCTTACGCGTTTGAGGAGGAGGTGCATGGATGTTTCATTCCTGTTCCCACAAATCTGCATTCAGGATCTTTTCCAATCCAAGCTTCTCAGGTGTCTTGTCAGGTCTACAATGGCCCTGAAGTATTCCTTTAATATGCGAACCATTTCCTTACTAAGGCTGGATGCACTCTGTAAGTATGAAATACTTAAAAAATATACAATCAAATATCATATTACATTTCCCAATGATCAAAGCTTCATACTTCTTTTTCAACCTGACTTTTCGGATCTCACTTAACAAGCTGTGGATTTTCCAATTTATAAATCCGGTGATGTAGACAATTTGAAAAACTACAGACCTATTAGTCTATTAACAAGTTTTCTAAATTATTTGAAAGGTAGCATACAACCGATTGTTGGGGTTTCTCAATAAGTTTAACATCATAAACAAATGCAGCATGGCTTATTAAGGGTAAGAATACGGAAAATTGCACTTTTCGAACTAACAAGCAGATTTTAAATGCTTGAAAAAAACAAATAACTTTTGCTTACTCATTAATCTTTCAAAAGCGTTTGATAGGTATAGACCATTCCATACTTTTACAGAAGCTTGAGCACAATGGAAGTAAGAGGTAACGCTTTAGCTTGGTTTCATCCTACTTAAACGAACGTCACAAAAAGTGCATGTTAGATTTAAAAATAGGCTGCTCTTTCAGATAACATGACATAACAAAAGGTTGCGCAAGGTAGCATACTAGGTCCTTTACTATTTATCGTTACTTTAATGATATTTATAATCTCAAGCCCACCTCTGTTGTAAGTGACTTTTCAACTGTAAATTATGCGGACGATACTACTTTTTTAATAACTGATAGTCCACTAGATGAAGTTATCGATCTAGGTAGCACTTATTTAAATACAATTGAGGAATGGTTAACTAATCGACCACTTAAAATTAACCACGATAAATCAAATGTCATCTCTTCAAATGTAACAAATTTCAAACTCTCCCAGAAGCTGTGAATATTAAAACTGCGAATATTCCGTCCGCACTTGTGTTAAGTTGCTGGGTCTTACAGTCGACGAAACTTTAAAATGGAAAGATTACGTCAATGTACTTTGTAAAAAACTATGTAGCTATTGTTTTGCGATTCGTCGACTTAGAGGTATAGTAAGTTGGCATGTGCTTCGTATTATGTATTATGGTTGCTGCTACTCAAACATAAAATATGGAGTCGTTGTTTGGGGTGGTGGTAGTGACTTAAACAGAGTTTTTTTGATACAGAAAAAGATTTTACGTGTGATTAATAAACTCGAGTACTCTCAGTCTTGGTTTTCTTCTCAAATTCTTTGAGAGGATTCTTCAAACAAGCTAACATTTTAACTGTGTATGGTATTTACATGTTTGAATTGCTAATCTTCTTATTTAAAGCGAATACTTATTCGATGATAATGAATTACAACATGAGTATTCTACAAGGGTTAAAACCGATTATCGCTACCCCAAGCATCGACTCACACTAAGTGAGAACAATTTAGAATATAATTGCCTGAGTTACTATAACAAATTGCCATCACATATTAAAACTGTAAAAAAATTGTCAACATTTAAAAATTATGTATACAAATTATTACTAGAAATAGAGCCATACAATATAGACGAATTTCTAACCTCAAATATACATTTATAAATATTTGCTCTTGACCTGACGTTTGCATTGTTACTTTTGTATTGAAACACTGCAATAATAAAGCTATTCTATTCTACATTTGTATTTAAAATACTGACTACATTTACAACGACATAAATTCATTATTAATTAGTATCTTTGTTGTTTCCTCATTTACGTTTCCTGTATTTCACATTTTTTATTTCTAAGAACAGAAGATGATAATTTATTATTTACGCTTAATAAATTTTTACTGCAAGTCGCCCTCTCGCGAGCAGACTAATTAGTTTACCCGTTGCGTCAATATCACGAAATATAATCAGCGAGAAGTTGAACCCAATTTACCGAAATATTTTTGCGTTAGAAGCGGGGACTTGGTAATTTAATCAACCAATTAATTAAAAAAATATTGGATTGGCAGTATTTTAATGTCCCTCGCACAAAAAAAAAAAAATAATAATAAAATAAAAATTATATCGCGTTCGACGGCCCTGAAAAAATTAATTTAATTTTTCAGCTTGTCGCTGAAAAAAAAAAAAATTAATTGGCGATCCGTACGCTATCGATATTCGGGTCCGAACGGACGGTGATGCCGTTTCGTCTAGTCGCGCCCGTTTAGCGCAAAAAAAAGGATTCCAAAACCGCAGCCGAGCAGGATTAAATTAAATTCCAAACTGTTCGGGTCCGATCTCCCATCTGTCTGCGTTAATTCCGGTGCAGCATCGCGTGCCTCGATTAAAATTTAATTAAAATATAATTAATAAAATTCGAAGATGAAATGCCGGGCTTCTACGTAGATTGTGAATGATTCTGGTGGAGGTGCTGTAGAAAGATGCAGACAATCATCTTCGCTATTTGCAAAAAGTGTAAATATGCTGTAATATCATTAACTGTCGATCCTTTTAGTCGTCAATAAATACATATTGCAATAATGGTAATGCATATAATATACAATCCATCAGATATCTCGGCTGTAGTTAGAGATACGACAAAAAGTTAAAGAAGAAAATTTGTTCTGCATCTAATTCCCTATTATATATAATTATACGAATAATGATAGATCGATGTACTTAAGATATATTTCTCCGAAAGAACTAGGTGAATTAGCTAAAAAAATAAACATAGTAGCGCATCGATGATATTCTACCAGTATTGTGCAGAATTGCATACCAGTTCTTTAGGATGTGCTATGCCTTCTTTAATAACTGCTTTAGCGAGCTACTTTTCCGAGCGTCTTAAAATTGCTATTATAAAACTTCTATATAAAAAGGGTGATCCTGAATTATTTGATAGTTACAGACCAATTAGTATACTTACAGGATTTTCTAAACTTTTCGAATTGGTAATGTGTAAAAGATTAGTAGATTTTATGAATGAATGTCATCTATTTCATCGCGGTCAGCACGGTTATATACCTGGTAGGTCGACGCAATCCGCAATTTTTCACTTTACCCAAACAATTATAAATTTTTTGAGCAAGGGTGTTTGGGCTAGGATTATGTGTTGATCTGGTCAAGGGCGTATGACTGTGTAGACAGGGAACTTTGATTTTAAAGATGGAGAGTTACGGTATTAGAGGACGTCGCTCAATTACTTCGTTCTTATTTATCTGGTAGAAGTCAACGTGTTGATATAAAAAAAATGCAAGAATTACACATCAAGTGTACTTACCTAATAGCATGGGAATAGCACAGGTAGTATCCTTGGTCCGGGTATTATTTGTAATATTCCTAAATGACTCTTGCAATATCACAGATCCTAGTACAGATATGTGTTGCTATGCAGATGATACTAATATGATTGCTGGAGCTAAAAATGTTCGAGACATACAACATATTAGTAGTAGTCTTATAAAATTAGTAACCATTGGTTTGTCCAATAATAAGCTGATTGTAAATAAGGATAAAACTGCGACGATTATCTTTAGAACAAAACAAAATAAATTAGATAAAGCATCTACAATTGAGCTAACAATCACAAATACAAATTAGTGAGAGTATTAAATTTCTAGGTTTATATATAGATGAACATTTAGATTGGTCAGAACACATAAATTATTTTATTAAAAAACTGAATTCTATTTGTTATGGAGTTAGATTCTCACACTATACTGACCAAGAACCTTTGAAATAGTATATCACGCGAATTTTGAATCGATATCAGTATGGAATTATGTATTGGGGAAGTAACAGAAAAAATCAGTAGTATTTATAGCTCAAAGGATACTACGAATTATAAAGGAATGTCTTTTTATCAATCGTGGTCGTGAGTGTTTTCGCTCTGAAGGCATATTTACTGTTTATGTCTGTTATATATTACGTATGTTATATTTTTTTTTTTAACAATGGGCTTACTTTAATGTTGACAAGCAGCAATATTATACAACAAGATCATAGATATAAACTATCCCATCACAGGCTGTGCTAACAGAAAAACATCCTTTATATATGTGTATAAATTATTCAACACAGTTTACCGAATTATATAAAAACTTGAATCGATTGATAGTTTAAGAAACAGTTGAAACAGTTTCTAACAGATTAGAGCTATTAATTGGAAAAAATTTTTATGAAGAATCTTAACTCGCAATTCTTTTTTTGTCTGCTTTTTGACGCTAGTTCATTTTGTGTATTATGCAGTAATGTATTAGTGACTCATTATGAAATAAAGCTATTATTTGTATTATTTATTATTATTATTATATTGTCTTAAAACAAAAAAATATTTGAGCAACAATGTGTTAGATATAGCAAACCTTGTAAAATTAAAGTAAATGGAATAATATACAATTTCATTACGTATTTTAAAACTCCAACAAATCTCTCTACACTATATCTGTGCTACATCTTTCTTTAAACCGTAAGAAAACAAGTACATATTGTTTCATCCGTTACAAAAAAGATTACGATTTCATGGACTTGAAATTCGCTAATAACGCAATTACTTAACCGATTCGGCAACCTTTTCTGGGCTTATGTTTCCAGGCTACTCTGAATTGGGATAATCGTGTCGATTCGTTGGCAACTAAATTAAATAAGTCATCTTTAAATTAGATGCGTGTAAAAACTAGTAGTTGACTTAATACTTTAAGAACAGTATACTTTCAGAATTTCATTCGCACCTTGGGTATTACGGAGTATTGTTGTGGGATCAAAGTTCCTCAGCTACCGACATACTTATCAAGCAGAAAGCAGCTATAAAGATGTCTTGCGGGGATTAGTCAGCTGACCTCATGTAGAGGCTTCTTCGTTTCACTGAAAATTTTGACATTACCGGAATTGTTTATATTGGAATTCTGCTGTCATATCCATAAACACAAGCATCTACTGCTAACCAAAAATAATAATCCTAATAATTATAACATCAGAAATCAGAAGATACATCTTGTGAAGCATCATTTGAAATTAACGACTAGTAGTCCAGATGTTCTAGGCACTAAAGTGTACAACCGTCTGCCCAATAGTTGGAAAGCACTTACGTTGAAATACTTTAAAAGAACTCTCAAATCATGGTAAGAACAAAATGTTTTTACTCAATCTCTGAATTTCTTAACTCTAATGAAGATATAGAACTCTAGAATATGTTGTAGTATTTTTCTTTGTTGTATTATTTGTCTTTGTAGTTCTTCTTTCTAGTGACGTGTCTCATACTTTTTCTGGTAATTGCTATAAATCTGCTGCTTACTTACTTACTGTATATCATTTGCCATAGTTACCTAATTATTTAAAAGCAGAAATTGATAAGTTAAATGTACGCTTAAACGAATTGAACACATCGTCTAAGAAAGGTAGGCGGAAGAAAACAATTATTACAGCTTTAGTGTGAAACTAATTGAGAAAATTCTATTATTATTTTCGTCAAAGGTAACACGAAATGGGTATTCCAGTGATGAAAAAAATGCATATGCTATTTGTGTATCATTTTTAGCAAATTAAATGTGAATCGAAGCTACATTACACTAAAATAGTATTTAAAAATTATTTGCAAACAATTCTGAATTATGCATTCCTCGGTACGCAGTACTTGCGGTTTCGGTTGCATAAATAATCGAAGATTTGTGGATCTTCAATTAAATTTTAATTAAAGATTGTACATTAGATATCAGCAATAATAGAGAAGTATATCCAATGTATTAAGCTATGTGTCCAGCAACGAGACGTCTATTCTCTCGGGACCTTTACAAGGCTGAAATATAATTTACGTAGAAATAGCTGCTTTAATGCTCAGATACTAAGTGCCAAACATAGACATGCTGCAAATAATGATATTTTAGTATTGGTGTATTTTAGAGCAGATCCATCAAATACAATACATCAGGCAGTGGCTGATTTTAGACTAAGCCAGCACAAAATATTTTCTATATTAAAAAAAAATCATAGAATTGGTACAGGGATTAAGACTTTTTGCTGATTTTGACAGCAAGATGGAATTTTGTTATTGGCTTAACAATAATGAACATTTATTAAATTTAATTCTTTGGTGTGTTGAATCCAACTTCAATAGTAACGGAATAGAAGAAAATGGGGATTAATGAGAATTTTGTGAGCGCAATTAATGTATGACTTTGCGTATAGTATATCCCTATTTTTAGCAAAAGATTGCTTAGTGTGGAACGATATGGCGACTTCTTCTGACTGAATTCGAAGATTATCTGGATTATATTATTGTGATTTCCCAGCTATATGCTTTTTACGGAAAAGAAAAATAAATAAATAACTTTCTTTAATAAAACAGTGCAATCATTAATAATATGTATAATTCATTAACAAGTCTATACAGGAAACATATAAAAAAAAATATGAGAACTCTTACTCAGGGTGATATAGTTATTTGGAATTTCAATCCAGTTCTATCAATTATCCAGTATAATTTAGATTCTTAAATTCAAAAAGGAACTTTTAAAATTCCGCGCTTTCATAAGAGGAATATAAACACACCAACACGTTTGCCAACTTATAAAAGCTCAGAATTTTAATCCATATGAAATAAATAATCAAAATATTATAGAAGTTATACATTCATTTATATAATAGTTTAAACAATGTTTTGACAAGATACCTCGTTTATCGGTTCATAGAGACGCCAGAGTACCTCCGAATGTGATTTCCTTGTAGTGGCAATCCAGATTCGCACGTATATTCAGCTAAAAAGCCCAGGCCAGGAGAATAACATCGGTAGCAGGAAAATTCAGGGAAACAACCTCCTTCGTTTACATTCAGGATGTATGATTAGACTCGGAACAGCAAACACATGTAAAATCCATGTAAACACATGTACCCAGATATAGTAAACACAAATTCGTGAATTTATCCCCTACGATACCAGATATACCCCAGCTATACGGTTTAATTCATTATATTCGATGAGAAAATGACACAGCTTTTTCTAAGACTTTCTGTCAACAACCACACGTAACCAAGGATTCTCATACATTTTCTTTCAACGAATTACATTGAATCACTACCCCATTCACTTAAAATAGATACCTAGGATACCAAGCTATCGTACAGTTATCAGACGATAAATTATATTCAACTTCCATGACTACTAGTGTGAATTAATCCAAATTATACTGGACTTACAAACAGGTGCGTACATAAAATAATAATTACATTTCAATATGGTTGATGGCTTTTCTCTTATGAAACACAGCAATATAATACCTCAGCACTACAGGCCTTGAAGGCCCTTGGCTTAGGGCGCCGGACACACGAGCCCAGAGAAGTGTAGTCCGAATGGTCACCCACCAACAACCGGTAGCGCATATTGCTCCTTGACTTGCAAGATTGGCAACGATGCATCCTTCCCTCTCAGCCGTACTGCTGGCTCTGGATGATATACCCTTAGAAATACCTCGCCACATGTGGTTCCAACGGGATGGAGCACCTCCCTACAATGCGCATAATGTCAGCAGTATTTTAAATTAAAGGTTTGGTGCAGAATACGAAAAGATGGCCCCATTGACTAGCCGGTGAGATCACGAGATCTCTGTATTTTGGATTTGTTTGTGTGGAGTTTTCTGATACAGAAAGTTTACATTACTGTGGCCAAATAACACAATACATGCTGCAAAAAGCAATAAGAACTTAATACGCAAACCAAGTGAATGTATTGCAAACAAGCAAGGCCATGTTGAACAAAAACCATAGATTTATGAGGAAAAACTTTAAACTTGTATTACATTGATTTATTGTTACTCTGTGCATGTATGTGACTAAAGTGTAAAGTTGGTAGTTAAACCATACCAAATATGGTATGATTTAACGTAGGAATTTCTTATTATCTAGTGAGTTCAACTTTTAAATGTTGGTCTTAACTAAATAATCTGTTTGTATAATTACGAAGGGTTTTACAACTGTATACCCCAATAAATTATTTAGCTGGTACAGCGGACGCCAGCCGAACGCGTATCTGTCCAAATGGTGAGTATTTTTGACAGTCACCGCGCTGTAGGCGACGACATTAATTAAGTCGGGCAGTGTACATAAACTACTTCGTTGTCTATAGGCAGTTAAAACCAATGCAAGGGGAAGAGTTGGGTATAATTTTGTAAAGTAAAAGGAGAAATAGGGCTGTACTGAAATAAATTACATTCAAATTAAAGTTTATCTGCCATTGAAAAGAGAAGTACTTACATATTATTTAAAATTTGCTATAAGTATGCCACATCACGATGAAAAATAAAAATACGAGCATTTTTATTGGGGAAATTTACAACTAAAAATTGATATTGTGTTATTGTATAATCTTAACGTAAAATAGTTTTCATTTTTTAAAATTCGGGTTATTATATTTTTGTTTAGAACAGAGTATTCCTTTCTACACATTCTTTTCATCCATATAAATATTTTGTGAAATGCCGATTAAATTAAAGGATTTTCTGTTAATTCCGAAGCAGATGTTGAAATGGAAACAATCAAATAAAACACAAGTCGCTAAAACGAAACGTTATGTAATAATTATTAATATATTTTTATATCAACAATGTATATTTGCGTTAAGATAAATATATGCGTGTTTAAAACATACTAATTAAAGCTAATAACTTTATTTTTGGAAATGGCGTAATATCATAATAATTATCAAACAACCATACAAATTCTCTCTATTTTACAAATAATCTAACCACATGTGAAATACTAAGTATGGGTTCATTGTCTTTTCAAAGTCCCGACAATAATAACATGCGGTTGGTCATGTATGTAGGTACATCTACGCAATCTAATTTCCTCTCTCATTCTTACAGTAACATACAAATACATGCACACAAGAGTAGGCATGATTAAATATATAATTCTATACTTAAATATCGCGATAACAAAAACAAAATTTAATTATCCGGTCAAATATTTATAAAATATACAACACAAATAGCGATAATTTTTTTTTACTGTAAGATAAATATGTGTATTTATGTAGTTCAAAGCAAATAAGTAACGCGTAGGTAATATAATAAAGAAATAATTAAATGAAATATTTGCACAGGTTTGTATGTTATATGTACCACATTATTGCTCAATAGAACGAGTCAGCATTTTTATGCAGCTGAAACAATTAAAGTCGTTTCAAATTATTTGGCAGTGTATGCATTTCGTAAGGTTTAGTATTGGTATGATAATCGTCAGAACTGCAAACAGATTCTGCGTCCTACATAGCATGTCAAACAAACTAGAACATCTATGAACAGGAATTAAACGTGCTACTGTATAGTTGTTCATTGTAACACAGATATCAGACACGTTGAAATTGAAACGTAGGAACACATCTTCGTGATCGTCTGTATGGACGAAATCCCTGAAACCAGGTGACCAAGTAGGCGTGAAGTACAACAAGGCCGCAATATTCTACCCACATATACCTTGCGTCTATCTTTTAAGAACCGGCAGAGCATCGCTGTTCATGTTTGTATGTTTGTGTGTATGTGTTCGTATACCTAAGCGAATCTCGTAGATAAATGACCGGAACCATGCGACAGACGAGCCAGGAACTGGCAACGCGCACGAAGTAAGATTTAGATCCAACGCTTCGAGGCGCAAAAGCAGAACAGCTGATCGGTGAATGTCAAGGCGAGACGTGGATCATGCTTTTTTGTTTCAATTATGGTTCGTCGCGTTTCGTTACTGTTATAGGAAATTAGTAACACTGCCAAAACATGTATGCAAGAGAATTATCAACAGGGTGTTTATACGACAATTGACGATTTTAGACCAATCGTAATTATTCTTATATTTGGTAATATTTTGACAATAATGCTGGGTGCCTATGAACTGGCGGATAGTTATATGTAACAATGTTCTTTATATATTTCTTAAGCGAAAATCTTAATAGTTTAAGGTTGTACTTTGCTTTCTACGTTCGTAAGGTTGATTTGAAAAAAGCTACATTTAGTAACATGGTTTTATGTTTTGAGAATGCACAGGCAACTATCGTATGAAGTTTTTTATTCTTATTTTTATTTTGTTGTAATAAATGGCAAAACAAACCTTTTCAATTCAAGACAGCAATTGTAATTATTAAAGAATTGAAGGGCTTCTTGTAATAAATAACATGATATGCCACAAAAAAATAGTTATCAAGCTTTGAAGTTTTAAAAAAATGCATTAAACTGTCTATTATTCAATTTTAAATTAAACTATTTTGATGAGGCTTATCGTGTTATTGCAATAAGACCTTCAATTATATGTACTAAAATTATAGTTTATTTTAATCACTTAAATGTTAAAATTGAAAGCGGTTGGTTTCAATCAACATACTAACTAAAATAACCTTTATGGAACGGTACCTTAGTGCTTCATATGCGCAAAACGAGACGCCTATATGAGTAAAGCAAAGCTATGTGGTGGTCGTCCATTCCCAATTTATACTTAGGTACTCCCTTCGTTGTTTTTCTATTATAATTTATACCTAGTTCTTATTTGTGATTATAACAGCATTTGCTCGAAATTTATAGTAATATTAGTCCATAGGTATATCTTATTGCAAATTACATTTATTTATGTAATTCTTTTCTGAATGATAATATAAAAATATAATATAAAAATTACAACAATTGAGTAAATGTCAATTATTTTTTAATATTCAGAATAAATGAAAACTAACAAACTGGTTTAAATCTTGGAAATTCAAGAACAAACAGTTTAAACACTGCAAGGTTTTTTAAAGGTTTATCCTACATACAGTGTGTTCTTCCTGAATCGACGCGTGAATATGTAAAAAGGTTAAAAAAATCTGTTGAAATTTCATCTTCAGGGGTTCAGCCTTGCTTGGATGGAAAATAACTTTGCGATATACTTTTAGTTTTGAAAAATCAAGTATCCAAGGCATACTATAATATATGATTTTATAAAAACGTAGTTTTTCTCGCTAATAAAGTGCCTTTTTTGTAGGAGATACGACAAAATGTTATTTAAAAAAGTTGTTCAGATTAATGAATCATGCAACTATACGAAATTTAAACAAGATGCTTTGGAAAGACCACATTTCCGATGTTTTTTGTCCAAAAGCTATTAACCCTTAGATTACCACGCATTAAAAATCTCATAAGCTACCTCGTGGGGTCTTTTTAGGACCCCAATGAATGTGTGGATATAAAGTGCTAATTTTCTTTGCAGGTTAGAGTTTATAATTACAAGGGGTCTTAAATCCATATATCATAAATATTATGTTTAAATTATTTTATTGAAAAGAAACTATTATTATTATTATACAATATAAACTAAGCATAAACAATACAAAGTTAAAAATTAAAACTTTCAAATTTTAATTTTCATATTAAATGTCCTCTAAATCTTTGTGATCAGTACAATAGTTAGCAGGTTTTACAACAGATTTGCGATGATTTTTACAAATAAACGACCCACAGGTGGTACATCGGATGTTAACTTTTTTGTCCAATAATCTTGGACATAAACGGCATCTTCCTCTTTTGACGCCTGTTTGTATTGGTGCGGGAGCTGCGTTTCCGGAATCAAATGTATACCACAAGCCTGAATGGCTCTGACTACATGGGGATTGTTTTTCACTACTGGTAATCGCTCTTTCATGTTAGGTATGGCTAGGTCTTTTCCTAATGTTTTCAAAAATATATGTCTTCTGTTACTGCGCGTTTTCTTCCAATCGGGATATTTCGCTGTATATATAATAAATGCATTCAAACATGCAATATCCAACATGTCATAACAATCTGAAGGCCACCTAGCTGTACGACGAGCGCAAGAATACTCTCGAATTAATTTGTCTGCGTTATCAACACCTCCTTTGGTGGTGTTATACTCCAAAATTATGTTAGGTTTTCGATGCTCCTCTTGAGATACCTGTTCATCATGGTGTTGGGATGATAGCACATGAACCATTCTCCCTTTTTTTGGAATATATGACACCATCATTAGATTTTGAGAAAAAGCAAATAAAGATGAGTATTCTGCTCTCCTTGTACTTAGTTTTAGGTGCTCTGGGGTGTCAGCTTTATTTTTCCGCACGGTTCCGAGAAGGGTAATTCGTTCTGTAAGCAAAAATTCGGCAAGAGGCGCCGACGTAAAAAAATTGTCTGTTGTCACACTACGGCCCGATTTGAACAAAGGTTTCATAAGGTCCTTTACCACTCGTTCGCCTGTAGCCTTTCGGATCTACCCCCAGGTGCTTTCCGTGTAGACCTGCAAATTATACAGGTACGAAGTCTTTACATCAGCGAGGGCCCAAATCTTTATTCCATATCGTGCTGGTTTCGACTTTATAAATTGTCGAAATGGACATCTGCCCCGAAATGAAACTAATTGTTCGTCAATAGTTAACGTTTCATGTGGTATAAAACATGTTTTGCAGTTATCAACCAGCTTATAAAACAGTTCGTTGATGGCTGCTAATTTATTATCTTTTCGTCTTTCTGGTCTCGTAATTTTATCGTCAAATCTAAGATATTTTCGAATTTGAATAAATCTATTTCGAGACATAGAGGCAGTGAAAATTGATCTGCGAATGGACTCATCTGTGGTCCACATTTCGGCGGTGTTTTCTTTTCTGCAATGTAACGCTCCTGCAGATATGAGAATTCCTATAAATGCATCTAGCTCCACTTTAGACATCTCTTTCCACTGTTTTTCTTTTCCGTGATTTTCTTGGTTATATAAGTTGTAAACTCGCATAGCTTCATCATTGGTGTGTTTGCATATAATACTCTTCATATCTTCATAATGAACAAGTTAAAACATCGACAATGCTGTAATAGCATCCGATTTTAACGTGAGACCCGGTTTGTCGGTTATAATATTCTCACAACGGCGACGACCACACAATGACCGAAATGGCTTAGACTGCCATATCATACCAGATTTAGCGGTATATTGTATACAATTTTCTGCATCCAGTTCGTTGTTTTCTTGATTTAAGTTTTCGTCTGATAGAACAGCATCCTCGTCTTCTTCCTCAACATACTCAATATTATTTTCTATTTCTGAAGAACTATCATTGGCATCGCCTGGAAGCAATTCTTCATCATAATTTGGATCCTCATCGTCTGTGTCTATGTTTGAGCTAGCACAATCTTCCTCACCTAACCTCAAAATTTCAGCTTCTAATTCTGCCTGTGTAAGAGGGCGCACCCTCTCATAACTACTCATTTTTCTAGCTAGTCTCTACATATAAAACATGAATCAAAAATATTTAGACAAAGTGAAATTAGTATACATACCGTAACACAGCTTTTATTTTTACGCACTAATAATGCACCTCATTTACTAGTATTCACACAACAGTTGATATACCGGCGGCTAAATAACTGATTTACAGTTTTACCGACGGATAAATCAGCTGTTACTTATAATAAGAATGGTTCCCTAAACAGCCGCATGGGGTCATGGTGGGACCCCAGCTATCTATTTCAAACTTAGCTAAAGAGAAAACAATTACAATTTCGTAGTGAGTTCAGGATTTTGTTACAAAACATATGAAGATAAATTACACAAGCGCATATAATTGAAAATTAAAATATAAACGAATGAAGTGTAAAACATCCGATCTGGGGTCCCCAGAAGACCCCGCGTGGTAATCTAAGGGTTAAATGCTTCTTTTTTTCCTTTTCGAAGTTATTCAAAAAAATTCTGGTCTCCAAGATCGCGAGATCTATCCTCAGTGGATTTCTATTTTTTGGGGCTACATAAAAAACAAAGTTTCTAAATTTTGGCCATTTAGAAAAATCGACCACTTAGAATTTTTTTCCCCTGTCAATGATGGAATACAAAAAACGTTTACTTCTTGAAATGGTGTACATTAATAAATACAATACCGTAAATTTTAGAACTGATATTAACAATTTAAGTTCTATTTACTCCTTTCTCTTAAAAATGTTTGCAAATAAAACAAATATTCCCCAACTAATACTTTTCGATTGCACTACTTTATATACACTCAGACTACTATAATTGTTCTTAGCTGTTTGCGTCTGCGCCCGCGCGGAGTGTCACAATATGGCGGTTGTTGTGATTCATTACTTCTACATTGTTTTAAATTTGAATTAATCTCAGTTTTAATGCTGAATTTTTTAACTCTTAACTTGTTTAATGTCTTTTTATTTTAAATGGACTGTCTATGTTTATGTATTGTTTGATATTATTGCTACCACCACACTCTGATTGTAAGTAACTTCACTTTTTCATTCAATTGTATCTATTAGCATGTATCCTTTTGTAGTTGTTCTACTGATGACGAAATAAATTTATTTCGAAAGCTCTTAGAGACAAAGAAAAGGAGTTTTTTGATTCTTGCTGGCATCAATCCCCGGAATATTTGACACTTGTCTACCGTGTCCCTTGATTGCTAAGAGAATTTAATACTACATCGATAAAATGTTTATCAAACGGAAGACGATATGTAGAAATTCAATGTTACGTTAATTTACATCTGTTGTTGATATTATTGCAAATGCAATGTGTTTTATTTTTTCTTTTGCTTGTGGTGATCAACCTTAACATCTACATATAAAAAAGACGATGTTAAACTAATTGCGACTTTCTAATAATTACGAAAAACTAAAATTTGAAGTAGATGTTATTATTTTGTTCAATTTTGAAACAAAACGTATTGTGCACCAAAAGTAATTCCCATTTTGAAGTTTTCTTTTTCAAGACTATAATATTTTGGGAATTAACTAATTTTGATATAGTATGCATGATTTTCTCTCAGAAAGTATGCACAGAATAGAATATGACAGCTGTATGATCTCGATCAATCTTGTATACAGGGTAATTCCGAAAAAACTATTAAATCTCATTTTTTACTAAAATTAAGCAAAACTTCATATTTGAATATCGCGTTGAATTTGTAACAACATTTATTAATAAAATAATCTTCTAAACCCAAAAACTGATATACTTTACTCTTAGCAAAGTTGCATATTTTTGACTTTCCCTCTTATACAATAAAATTTTCGGTAGATTTGATGAGTGTTATTTTAGTTTCAAGACATATAAAGGTAATTTGTAAGAAAAAAGATCTGTTAAATTCAAAGACAAAAATATTTCTCATATGCTGCGCACTTTCTGCCGGTCACTGTATATATAGTTTAATTCGTAAATACCTACTCTACCAGAACAGATCTACCTAATTCAGTGGTATGGTATACGAAGGACATAGGACGATTATCTATTTCAGCGGTTATTAAATTATTTAATGTGAAGTTTCCAAACATGGTATTGGCTCAATCTATAACATCCAGACTGATTAAAGAAATTCTAACTGCTGGCACTGTACATAATATCCAAGAAAAGACTTTGATGAAGATGACATAAGTACTGCGTTAGCAATAGATTCAGTATGCGAACAGGTCATACTGTCACTAAGAAGGTCGTTAGAGCAGATCATCTTTACAACGCGCGTTTATAAAGCAAGAAAGATTAAACCATATATAGTTAGATTTCTTCCCACCTTAGAAGAAGGGGATGAAGCCCGAAGATTGGAATTTTGTTTTATTTTGGAAGAAAAAATTCTGAAGGATCGACATTTCTATATAAATTTTTTTTCTCAAATGAATCGACTTTTGCCACTAATGGTACGCCTTCCTCACAGAATTGCCGAGATTGGACTGAATACAATAATTCCAATTATGTCACAAATTCTAAACGTTAATATTTTCAAAAAGTTAGCTTCTGGTGTTGTACAATTTAATATCGTTGTGATGGTATTGGACCATACTTTATTGAGGGAAGATTTAATCAGCACATATATTTAAATATTTTGAATTGCAGCAAACTATAAATTACTCAAACTCTATGGAAATGTACAGTTACTTATGTGAAACTGCTTGTGGATGATGACTATTTCGTTCCCAAGCATCCACTCTGTAAATATATTTTTTTACAGTGTAGTTGAAGACTGTACAAATCTTTTTTTTGTGTATTTCATTTCAATTGAAACTTTTTACAAAAATAGAGAGGTAAAACCAAAGCAATTATAAGAATATTTTGTGTCGATTATCGCAATTTGTTGTTTCAATTGTGTGGAACGAATTACAAAATCATTTTTTATTTCTCCACAATTTTAACCTAGTATAATATAAATTAATAAAGAACTTTATTTATTAACATAATTAAGCCGTCTCAATTTGGGCGATTATACATTTACCATCCTTTGACTGCACAAACACACACACATACAAACACGTTTTAATCGTCTGTTTAATTTAGCTTTTCGCATTACGCTAGATGGCAGCCCAGAACTGAGAGCTGGTACCTGAAGCGAGGCTCTCTAATTAAATCAAATCCTCCATTTTAACCGGAATAACCGGAACACATACGTGGAATATAGTCCCGGCGATCTCTCACATGTATGTTATTATTGCGGTTATAAAATGAGAGGATTAAAAAAAAAGGATGATGTTTATATAAAAGCATATTATAAAAGCGGCACGTTACGGGAGACTGCTCGGATTATACCACGGGACAATTGCGGTCTTATAATATAATAAAGTCGGACGCAAAAAATTTTGTTAGTCTCAATTTCGCTTGCGCAACGTCGTCACGCTAATCAAACTAGGGGAGGTATTTAGCGAGTATTACTGCATGAGAAGAGGTTGTATGAAGTGTAGCCATATATAGAGTGATGTATCTACG
The DNA here is from genome assembly GCA_004143645.1 of Protaetia brevitarsis. Taxonomy (NCBI): domain Eukaryota; kingdom Metazoa; phylum Arthropoda; class Insecta; order Coleoptera; family Scarabaeidae; genus Protaetia; species Protaetia brevitarsis. The sequence goes on from RXPK01000304.1 coordinate 2,343,381, forward strand.
GTAGTGTGTATATAAGTACTTATGTGTATGTAAGATCAGTATATACCGTGTGCACTCCGTCGACCCGCCGAGAGGTATGTTAGTAATTACTGGTCGACTAATTCTCGATAAGCTCCTAACAGATTGAGGTCATGCAAAACATATTTCAAATTATCCGCAATAATAATAATGTATGTTCATTTATAATCAAAATATTATTTATAAATAATTAAATATATATTTATTCTTGTCTTCTTCAGAATTTTTTTTTCTATAATTCAATTGTTTATACATTTACAGACAACACAAAGACATTTTAAAAGTTACTTTAAAATTTACATGTTCTTACTAATTACAAACAATGTTATTTGTCAAATACAAACCAACTGTGTATGAAAACATTTTTTTCATTCAAAAAATGTTCTGAAGAAGACAAGAATAAATAGATTGTCGAAACGTTAATGAATAGTTTTAATTGATTAAAAAAAATTAATACAATATAAAAATAAGCCGCTAACTCAAGAAAAATAGAAAAACATAAAATTGCATTATCGGCTAAGAACAAATGCCCATCAAACATATATTGTTATATTATGCTCCTCATAGCAAAAAAGTATTATTTCATTCATATATTTTTTTTTACATTATGACATCTTCAATTAACAAATTAATTAATCAACAAAATATCTCCATAGGGTGAGTTCACTTACTAGATTACGAAGATCAAATTGCCAAAATCAATTCTAACATATAAACATGCCCAAAAAGGCCACCTGCAACTTCAGTTTCTAAAACCTTGGCTGTATGGAAACTCCATAGCATTTATCCCCCAAAACAAAAATTTAACAAATTTTGTCAATAAAATTGTCGAATTCGTAAATGAACATATGTTAACATAACTTTAAATTATAAACTATTTAATTTTTTTTTCAAAAAAAACTTCATTCCCATCCATTTCTTCTATTTTTCCAATTCATAACGTCTCGTTCTGCTTTTTGTATTGAAGTTTGAAATAATAATTCTTTAGCTCTAATTATTTATTTACGTTTCAATAAGTCATTATGAATTTTGTTAATTTTCGTCATCCTCATTCCGTTTAAAGTTTTCTGCATTAACTTCTTCTACTCTCACTTTATTTAAACCGTGTTCACTGCCCAAATCGATACCATTTTGTTTTAAATCTGATAAATAAATTTCCAATCTCAATTCTTCTCCACAATAATGATCGCCTTTTTCACTATTAACATTTGCCTCTTCATCATTTTTCCTGTTGGCGCCATTTTCCTTAAGAGCTTCCTTATTTTCCTCTATAAATCTATACTTTCTTTCGAATTGTTCTTCCTCAAGTGTTTCGTTCTGTTCCTTCGCAATTTCATCTTTGCTTTTTACTCTATCGGATATGATTCCCTTAGATTCTGAACTTTATTTAATCTCTTCTCTCATTCGTCTTACCTCCACTGTTAATTGAGTTATTTCTTCTCTCTTTTGCCGTTTATTCCGCGTATACATTACGAAAAATTTCTTTAGCGACATATCCGTCTGATCCATTTCGATTTAGCTAGTAAGTTTGCCCCACACGTTGCATGCGCCAAAAATGTTATATTATTACCACTATTTACATTTTTTAATACATTTCTTAATTGACAAACTGACATAATAATTACCGAAACAAAACAATCGACAAAATATCTCCATAGGGTGAGTTCACTTACTAGATTGCAAACATCAAATTGCCAAAATTAATTCTAACATATGAACATGCCAAAAAACAACTTCAGTTTGTTTTTTGAGAGTTTTCCTCTTTCTTATCAAAGGCAAACGTATTTTACAGATCTAAACCTTCATCACCAACCGATGAAAATAGAATTGCTATTTTCCTTACGTCTGGCTTGTTCACCGTTCCAGAAGCCTCTAAGGAAGCCTCTCTATCAAAGGTTCCGACAACTTACACACAGATTCCACTTCGAATTACTCTGACACCATGTTAAAATATATATTCAGGAATATATTTTAAATTTTTTTATTCTTTATTGGACATCCCCCATTATTTGTAATAAATGACCTGGTTAATAATATCCCCCACGATGATTCAGTGCTGATTTTGTTTTGTGTGTGCTAATCCCTGTTACTGTTAACACAGTGAATTGATAGTAAAAATTCGCCAATTCTCTTTCATTTCGCCAAAGTTGTCGGAATTATTTGAAGGATTCCAAAAATGACAATAAGTTCCGGCAACACTGTACTTTACCCATCGCCATCTTGTGTGCGTTCATTTGGTATATGGTAATGATGCATCTATTGTAATATACCTACATGCATATAGGATCCATGTATATATAGTTGCGCGTGTAGGCGAACGGGGATATACAAAACGGGGGCGCAGAAACGCTGACACCAGGGCATGTAAGCCCTGATATACGGAATTATTACAGAGTACACGGCGCCCTAATGGACTACTAGTGGTACTACCGCCTCCGCTACGTTCCGAAACGAAGTAATCACATTACCGACCATAATTACTAACCCCTTTGAGAACGGAAATGCATCCATATCCTGTTGTGCATAGCGTCAGAGCGAAAACGCCGCTGTGTTCTCCTAAATTCCGCTGTGCTCGTCCTGAACGACCCCCAGTCGATGCGCCATCGTCACGGCACCCCTCCCCGAGTCCCCCCCATCCATCGTCTATCCTCCATCGCTATTTTTTTTACCCGCTGTTCGGTGCTCACCTCCCCCCACACCTCTGACGATGTAGACGCTTCGCTACTGCCACTAAATGCACGTAACTCGATTAATTTATTGCCAAATTGCTCTAATGCGGTTGTTTCGCCGGCGAATGGCGAAAGATTGCCGCCGGAAGTCGATCGCGACTGGTGAACCTCGGGGAGTTGAAGTAAGCTGGTGACGTCTTCTCAAAATCACCTCCATCGTTTAAGCTGTTCACCCAAACATTACTCACAATTATATATTATTTACTACGATATAGTAACGCAAAATATTGTGATAAATGTGATTGAAAATTAAAAATCAGTTCTCAATAACAAAATTAAACAATCGGCATATAAGGACACATAAGAGTCTTGTTGTAGATTTTTGTGAATGCGTTGGTGCTGGATTTGTCACTTCTACGTGATGTGTTTAAATAACAAAACACACAAAATCCTTTTTTTTTGTAATTTCATATATTTACATAGTAAGATATTTACAAATGTAATGTCGCTTGAAATGTCGGAACAGAACTGCTTATTACAATATGGTTTTGAACTAGTAGTCCCTTGTTACACTGATCATTTTTCCTTGGTGGGGTTACAAAGGAATTCTAGTGGTCGTAAATTACAAATGAAGAGGGTGTCTGGCAGAATAAAGAAAGAATCGAAAAAGGGAGAGGATGTCTTCACTATTAACTTCTTAGAACTAAAGGAACTTAAATCTAAATATGGGGACATAACAAAACTAAACTACGGAGTCGGGTTAGGACAAAACAAATGTATATATTCTGTTCTAAATACTTGTATATGAAATTTCAATTTAAAATACTCAGAAAAACTTCAAAAAATATTTACATAAAAAAAATAATTTATAAAATATATAAAATTTATAAACCATAAAATCTATCAAAATTAATTCAAATTTAATGAAAATAATAAATCAGATAATTATGGGAAAATAAATGTCAGATGAGTACGCCATCTATGAGTAAAAATTTGCATTCACATACAATAATTGAAAAAAAATAAAATGTACAGTTGTCGAAATTCAAAACCAGGTTAATTTAATGTAAAAACTTGAACAATTTGCAATTACATTATTGTGAAAAGGGTATTAGCAATAATAATAATAAATTTATTTATCCTGAAGATCTATAAGATATAAGACAAGTCAAGCAATATAGTACATGCATGGATTAGTTTAGGTTTAGAATCAAATAGTTAGTAACATATAAATAAATAAATTCTCTAAATACATGCTAATTAACAACAGAAACAAAGATATATATAATATAATAATATATAATTAATAATAATATATAATAATAAAATGTATTTATGTTAATAAATAGGCTCAACGTTTTTCAAAAGAGAGAAAAAGTTGTATATTTATGTCATTGGATCCCTAATCCGAATTTTATAATACCATCAAGAGATTTATAATGTTGTCTCAAACAGTCAATAACGATACCATCCCAGTACCGTCAAAAATTACCACTGAAGACGAAGAAGAATGAAACAATAGTTCAAGTACCTCTTTAATTGTTATTCCAGAAGGTATTGGACCAATACCCACTTCAAAAGAAAGACGGGGGAAGAAGACCAGCAAAAGCCGGTAAAATAATAACTTCAACATCACATAAGAAGAGCTTGAACAATCTGGAAAAATTAAAAACCCAAAAGCAACAGTTTAAAAAGGACACAATAAAACAAGAGTATTTTCCGAAAACCCAGGTCTCAGTGCAGCTAGTAATCGCCGTGGTTGGAAAAGAGGATTAACTAAACGAAAACAAAGATTCGTCTTCATCATTGTATCGAGCATTTTTGCATAGAATTCTTCAGACGACGAAGTTTGTCCTCAACAATGTACTCCCAAATCCAGCCGCTTATCGTCTTTTTTGTGAAGAAAAGTTTTCAGACAACAATCGAGGAAAAATTTGGATCATGTGCATATTATGCAATAGTTGGGCACATGAAGAGTGTTCATTCATTCATTCATTCAAGTTAGGGTGGGCACTTGATGTCCGGGCACTTGAGCAAGGCGCTCATTGTACCATCCCTATTGATTCTCTTATTTCCACTCGAGCAGCTTGGTGTTCTCTATAAAGCCCAGTATCTTGCCCAGTGGAAACTTGAGGACCTTCGAGGGCTCCAATAGATCTCTCCCGAAGTACTTCTGCCTAAGTACCTTAAGTTCCTCACATATGCAGATTACATGTAAACTCGTTTCCTCCTGCAGTTCGCATCTTCTACACCACGGTTCGCTTACTCGACCTGTGTTGTATAGATGCTTTTTCAGGGGACAGTGACCCAGTAATGGTCTTAACTTCTTTCTTACTGCACCTGAGTAGGTTATCAGAGAAACTACCATCTCCATCCCCTATCAGCATTTTGGTATGGAGTTGACCTTCAGTCGACCTCCATTTCTTTGTACTTTCTTTATCTAACCAGGTCCAGATCTCCCTTCTTGCGGAATCCTTAGTGATCCCACATACGGGCTCTAGACTTATGAAGTGTCTCTTAGAGCCCTCCTTGGCTAGTTCATCGGCTATTACGTTGCCCTTTATATCCTCATGTCCCGGCACATAAATCAGAGACACCGTGTTGTCTCGTGCCAGTGTATTGAGGGATAGTTTGCAGTCTCTAACTAGTTTTGACCTATAGGTCAAAACTCATTTATTTTATCCTGTTTGCTTCATTATCTACTTTTGGGCGTCCAGTATATAATCCCTAATAATTGCACCTAAATTTATACAAAAGAATTAAATAATATACTCAAATTTTATAATTTCTTCTAATTAACTTTTACTCTATTACAAAGCAATATCAAATAATTTCCAAAAATGCTTTTTCTCTAAGTAATTCGCAGACTATCAAACCTTCATACCGCTGGGATAAACTCCACACGGAATCGAGATTTATCTTTCCCGAATACAAATACTGCTCCACCGCCTCCATTCTTTCCCGAATAGAACATCTTTTGTCTATTTAACCGTTACGCCCTGCTATCCAGGCGGATTTCGCGAAACTCGCGGGCGCACACCTGTTGTTCGTCGCACCATTAAAAATTGAGCTCTGGCGTTATTAACTGTGTCGTCGGACTGACTTTCGCGCGAATCGAAATCGTTCCGCGCTTCCTCTCATGTTGTAACTACGTGATTTTGGGGACGGTCAAGCGGCATTTAACTGGGGCTTTTCCGGAAATTTAAAATCCAATTTGCCGTCGAATCCTTTAATTTGGGAATTGATTTGACCGTCCGATTTTTCGCTTCCACCCATGAGCTATTTGCTTTTCTTCTACTTCTAATTCGAATTTGAGCATTGGAAGTATGGGAAATGGCGATCTAATCATGAAATAAATTGGAAAACGTTTAGACAACAGCTATGTATGAATAAGTAAAGCAAAACACAGATGAAAGCAGTTTTCATGAACCAATACTAAACATATTGATTTTTAGTGTTGATATTCGTTATCAAAGAATAGTATTTTGTTAGTGACACCATTTCCTTATAGATATAAGAAAATCTATTCTTACTTGAGGCAATTATAAAGTGTATTTTATTTGTATTCAACCTTTATAAGTAATAGACAAAAATACCACTCTAAGTTATTAATTCTATTTCTAGTAACTCGTTTGGAGCTAACTAGTTAAGTCAAAGTATCAACATGTTGTCTTATATTCTGAAATATCTATATAATATACTTAACTTAACTCATGTATTACTCAAAAAAAATTCCTGATGCCTGGAAGTATGCGTGTGTTTTATTTCTTCCGAAAAGTCGACTCCATCATCTATTTCTGATCTTAGACCTATCAGCCTGTTATCAATTCTCTCTAACATGTTTAACAAAAAATTACAAATGCTCAGCTGCAAGAATATATACAGTGTTAAGATACATTACTGAACTATCAGTCAGAATTTCGCACAGAGCATAGTTGCCAGGCTGTGATTTTGAGTATCACTGATAATACAGTCGCGAGCAAATGTTATAGGCACCTCTGACAAAACTAATGGGTTTCACGTTTCTTGCATTTTTTTTGTGACAGTTATTTCAACGTTTATATAATCGTCTTTATGGTTACAATAGTCTTTTATAGATACTTTTTGTAAATATATTATTTTTTTTTATATATTTGCAAGTCTTCGAGAAGTCACTTTCCCCCTCCCATCTAAAAAGTATTATAGCTGTACTAAAAACACTCTAATATGCAACAAATTAATAAGATCTCTTAAAATACTAAAACATTTATAATGTATTACCTACAAGTTCTTATTTTCTCATTTCTTACTGTGATATTCGGCCAAAATTTAGGGTGCCTATAACATTTGCTCGCGACTGTATTTTAAATGCTAAAGGCCGACTTACTGTTCGTATTTTATTTGACTTTAACAAGGCTTTTGATACCGTTAATCATAAAGTTTTACTGGAAATACCTCACGTTTTTTGGTTGCGCAGTAATGTTATGCAGCTTCTTTTTTGTTCGGGAGGGGACACTCTGTGATACTTGGCAACGCTGTCTCATCGCTACCCAATATTAAAAAAAAGTGTTCCACAAGGTTCGCCAATTAATCCTCTATTATTTTCCATTTATAGATTTTTTATATTCAATAATATCGCAAATTGTTCTGTAGAAATATATGCGGATGATACACAGTTAACTTATTCCTTTGATCCTTCTCATATTTTGGAAACAGCTCGCATGGTCCAGGATTATTTAGAGATTTTAAGACAATCTGTTGGCAACTATGATCTACATTTAAACCTCCAAAATGCTCGATGATGTTATTTAGAAGATAGTCGATTTATGTAGTAACCAATTCCATCTTACGTTAAATAGTACTCGTTTGCCTTTAGTTAACATATGCAAAAGCCTCGGATTGCATATGGATAATTCTTTTAGATTTAAAAGACAACTCTCATTGTATATTCAGCGAGCTTATTCAGAAATAAACATGATTTTTTCACATCGATCTTATTTACCACGTGAAACCAAAATTTTACTTTTAATTCTTTGGAACTACCACACTTTTTTTTAACGCTTCAGAATAAGAAGCGAAATACAGAAATCAGTATTTACCATATGTACCTAAGTACATACATTGTTTTTTAAGGGTATCATATGGTTCCTGCCGAAAGGCACTAAAAATTTTTTTACATACGCGTCCATATAAGGTTTCATTTGTGCAAGAACTGTTACCGGTTGATTATGAAAGACGTGTCCAGTGCTGTCACTGGTTCAACCAACATTTATATAATAACGACATGCTGGACATCACATTTTTCGGTGACGAAGCATGGTTCCATCTTAACGGGTTTGTAAAATTCGCAGAATTATCGTATATGGTCGACTGAAAAGACCCACGAATTCAGAGAAACTGAACTGCATCCGGTAAAGCTTGGGATTTGGGTTGCCATGTCACGTAGAAGAATTGTAGGTAATATAAACGCACACAATTATCGACAACAAATTCTACAGCCATTTTTAAACGAATTACACCATGATGAACCTACATGATGGATATTTCCAACAAGATGGTGCCACAGCTCATACTGCTAATGAGGAATTTTTCAATAACCGTTTAATAACTAGAAAACTGTGCCCCTCACGTTCACCTGATCTAACTCCCTTTGAATTTTTTTTTGTTTGGTTTTTTAAAAAATAAAATATACGGAAACCCTCTACATACGATCGAAGAACTGCAGCAAGCCATTACCGATGCAATTCGAACAATATCACATGAAGTTTTAATCAAAGTCTTCGACAACATGAAAAGAAGAGTTGATACCTGCCTTGAAAGAAATGGTGAACATTTTCAACACATTTCATAATAATTATCATGTTTTATTCAACATACATTATTGTTTAATTAATGAATTATTTGCCACATAATTTATTTGTCGTAATAATAACTTATAAGTTGATTTTAAAATAAAAATATTCTCTAATACCATAAATTTTCAGAACTAGGTTCAATGAACACAAAGCAAGTTATCGCTATGGGAAACTTGAATCATCCAGCGTTGCACAGCATAAAAAAAATCACACCGGTCATAAGTATGATATAGAATATCTTGCATTTGTGAAGAACGTATAATAACCTAAAGAATTAGACATATATGAAACCATATACATGAAAAAGCATTCAAATAATTTTGAATTGAATCGGTTGAAGTTCTACTTCCTTACCAGCCAATTTTAATGGGTTTATGAGGGTAAGATGGTTCACATTCGTCACTAATTCTTGGTATTTCGAAAGGTCAGGTAGGCGTAAAAGAGCAGTTGTAAATATTTTGCTTTTAAAGAGCGATAATGTTGAATGTTTAGGTTATAGATTTTTTTTTTATTTTGTTTAATTCGGCCTTTGATTGGTAATGGGAGCCCGTTAATAAAATCTCATGTGGCGCGGAACAAATCATGGGAGACTTATGGTGAGATTCTGTGCATATCTGTAGCGTCTGTAAGATTTCCACCATTAAATCATCTAGTGTTGCACAACATATAACTATACCGGACATAATATCGATATAGAAAATGAATTAATGAAGAGTGTGGACACATGGACAACTGATTGAATGGGGATGTTGAAAATGTTTGATCGAACAATGGCTTTCTCTGGTAGATATAGAAAAATTTCATTGAAGACATATTCATTACCTTTAATATTTAATTATGATAATTTCAATCCGCTTTCAACGAAATTCCGATCAAATGAAAATGGAGTAACATTACCATGAGATAGCAATTTATTTTGCAAAATCTATTTGCTTAATACCAACACCCTATCTGTAAATGCGTATTATAGAAATAAACATTGGTAAAATATAAAATATTTAATTGTTTATCCATATACATACGTTCAACACTTACATTTGCAAATATTCATAACTAGACAGGTATTACGAAACCGGTAATTACAGTAAAATTAATGACTTCTAATCGCGATACCCGTTCGAACTTTTACGGAACATTATCATAGATAAATAGTATTATAGCAATTTATTTAAAAGGCAGGCGTCTCGTTCCTACAATTAAACCATTATGTAACCAACGTATTTATATCATAATACGGTTGGCGTATTTCTGCATATGCTTAAAACTTAAATTGTTCGCATTTTATTATTTATTATCCACGGAAATGGATGGAATTCATAATATGTATGTCTGCGAAATAGCACATACTTTCGCACGAATATACACCAATATTACATACATTAATTGTACTATTAAAACAGGACGTTTGTAATTGATTCTTAATTATGCCGATGCCATGATTCAACGTTTATAAAATATACTTCTTTCACGGATAATTAATTTTATGTTTTTTTTACAACCCTACAATGTGTGTATTTTAATTCGTATGTGGACATTAATAACTTGAATAGTGGGTAACTGGCAGAAAGAGATATAGAGAGAGAGAGAACATTTAATACATGTAAATGTAAAATAATTTTTTCCGTCCTCGTCAAAAGTGGTATCGTAATTCCAGGCGAATTGGGTCAAAATAATAAAGCGCGGAATGTAATGATGGTATTAAAACCAACTGCTAACTACTACATATTAAAAAGTCCCTTGTAATAAGTCATTTTCGTTGCAGCTATTAAAAATAATTTATTATTTACCGCCCACTGATTCGTATAGAGTTGAAAATTGAATTCTCAAGTTAGTCGCGTTTAATGTTGAGTTGGGATTTTATGATTACCGTTAAGATAAACAACAATGTTATTACACCCCTTTTGTATATGCATTTTCTTGAAGTCTTGAAATTTGCATGGAAACGAAATAACACGTACTTATACCTATAATAATTTTCGTGAAAACAATTGAATCGATGAAGGCGTTTAATATTAATTGTTAACATTTATATTTAGATAATGGCTAGACAGCTGAAAGGATATACAAAACACAAATTCAGTATTTTTTTTATATTATATTAAAAAAATTATATGTAATTAAACGAAGATAATTACATTTTATAATTCCTTTTACAGAATTATTAAAATTATAGAATAAAATAATCACTAAATTAACAGAAATTAAAGGTGCTACCATCCATTGCCAGATAGCTGTGGATACAGAAACAATTTCAAATATCACAATCAAAAAAATTGGTCTTTTATAAATAAGAAATAGCAATACTACAGGCAAGAAATTGTGAGAGTTTATAGGAAGAAGACAAAAAAAATTAAACTATTAATTATTTATGTATTATATAATAATTATGAGCTATTGTAAGCAAACGAGATACAACAGGTAGCGAAAACAAACCAATTGAACAAATAAACATCACGCTCCACAAACTTCAAGCGAATCTGGACGACCTTTTAATGAGATTTTCTGCCAGTAGATGGTGCGGATTTTTTTTCCGCTGTTTTTAGACATACTAATCAAAATATTTTAAATTTGATGAAGAGATTGTTTTGAAAACAGTATTTAAAATTGCGCTACGTCTTATTTTTTAAGTTTTCTTTTCTTTAATTTTTTGTTTGGTTCTATTTGGCTTCCAAGAAGGAAATATAAAAAAGCAGATAGCGTCCGAAAGAGGAAAATGCGTTTTCTCTTTGATCTCGTACGCCGGGGCAACCATAACTGTCTTAGGTAGCGCACGCGTCGAATTGAGTGCGCTACAGGAATGATACCGGTTCGAGTAATCAGATCTTTTCAAAACATTAGTAGGGTCTGTCATATGAACTTGAATGTATAGGGTAACACTATTTCATACAGTTTTTTAGAAAAATCAAAATTAAAATGCAAATTAATAAGGTACTATCAGTAATTTTACTTAATTTACTAGGCTACAGAAGAAAGCTATTAATTCAGAAATAAATAATTATAGCATTGATAATATAGTCCATACTATGAATCAGTAGAATCAGTTTACTTATTTTGTAAATTGAGTAACTGCTGTTTTCCGAGAACTGAATTATCTCGAGGTATGCACAAATGTGAAGAGCATTTGTAGAACACGTGATTGCAGGAATAAACCTCAAGCGGTAGTCAGATCGAAAAGAAAGATACCTCTTGTCTTTTTGAATGGTATGAATTGTATGCTTTCTGTATTAAATGTGCCCAAAATGAATTGCTAAGATTGTCTAGAGTATTCGCTTTTCATTGAGTGTTATTCTATATCTGTATCTATGATTTTACTGACTAACTTGTGATAAATGAGTCAGGATGCCACACACTGTCACAAACACACAAATCCCTCACTCAACACACACACAGAGAGAGATACATCGCACACCTGCGGTCAAGCACCTCAAAAGCTTTTTCTCTGGAACTGATTTAGCACTGCAGTTATTGTACGCAGAATATTTACTTTCTTATAAGTAGCAAACCGCATTGTGCCATATCTAAGAATGGATAAAATATACTCGTCAAAAGAGAATAAGCATCTTCGTATCAACGCAAAAAGAAAAAAGGCTTTTTCTAAGATTAATGTTCTATTGCACAAAATGTAAGTACCGTATCTACTTACCTTAGGACAAAAGTTTTAAACCCCCTCTCTCTCACGCAACATATTCAAGTATCTAATAAGAAATAAAAGCATCACAGAAGAAAATCAGTCCACCAAACAAGTACTTGCTTTTCGGTGGTAAGTAGGCTATTTATCTTAGGCGTACAAAGCAAACATTAAACAAAAATGTGCATAATAGAGTAAGTTAACTCATGAGTTTTGTAATTATTTAGATTTATTCTAATAGAAAATAATTTTTCAGTTTTTTACTGAAAAAATCCTCCGCCGCTTGCATATATTCACGTCAGGTATTCTTAGAGTTCTCATACAGTTGTACATCAATAAGTACCTCTGATGCACTAGAATAAATTGTAATAGCGTAAGCAATAATGAACTCTAACAAGGAGATACACAGAAGAGGATGCGCGTCATGAGCTAAAGTTAGGGATAGCTATGTCATCGGCATGAAGGTAACATTGACAATCGTACAAATGGGCCCAATATCACTTATAAAAAGAGATGAAAGAAGCGGGCCCAGAATGCTTCCTTGAGGTACCCCTTGATCCATTTATGTAAGTCTCCACGAATATCAATAGATTCAAATGTTTCTAACAGCAGACTATGATCAACCGTGTCAACTACTACAAAAAGACAGTCTACTTTTATGGTCAGTCAGTCTTAAGTTTATATAACTTGAGAATTTTCTAAAAAAAGTGTGGTACCAAAAGCGTGTTGCTTATCATCAGCAAGTTTGTGTGTTTTCAATATATCCGTAAAGAATTTTTGGGACATACCGTTCCATAACTTTGTCAATACTGTGAATATAAAGTTTGGTATTCCGCAAGGCTCTACACAGGACCCATTCTTGTTTATATTAACGACTTTCCGTCTGCGGTCTATGAGGCTAAAATTTGCATGAACACCAATAATACTCTGTATGTTCTAAAGGTGCACAATTAACATATTACAGCTCCAAAATATCAATACAATACAACTGCAGTATTACAAATCTAATCACGTATTGCTACCCCCTGTATATTATAGTATATTAATTAATCGATTTGTTTAATTCAACACTCATTAAGGGGTAATGATTCTATTCGAAACAGATTCCAAGCTAAGATAAAACATACATACTTCTAGTAAGTACTCAAGTAAAAAAGACGCTTTCTATATTATTATACATATGTAGTTCAGAGAGATTTTATTTTAACATAGAATAAAATAAAGCTGAAACCCACGTCGGCATATCAGAACAAAAGAGACCTACCTCTCAAACTAAAAAAGGATAGGCAATCCGATATTGCTCTCTCCCCCACAGTTCTTATCATCCCGAATAGCTTCGGTCCTCAAAAGAGTCTAGACGCTTAAATCCATTTGTATGTGATGTGAGACGGGGTGGTCTGCCAGTAACTCTCTATTCGAACCATAAAAAAAGACCCGACCGAAAACCAGTCTCCCAGTTCTATTTTTAAAATATAAATACGTATATACATATTACTTGCATATTTAAAACCGGAGAAGCCCGGACATTGTCAGTCGAAGACAATATAATATTATATATAGATATATACGCTGTATGTCTGCATAGGAGCTGGAAAAAGAGAGAAGACTGCTAGAAAGGGAAGAATTGAAGTGAATATAAAGTGTAGGAGCTGCGGTTGCTTTAATAAAATGTTATATTATATACATGCATGGAAGAATCGTGGTTGTAGGTGGTGTATGTATGTAGCAAAAATGCATATCTGTACTGTGTATTTATAAATATGAAAGTTTAAGGGTATCGGAAAAGGGTGTGTCGGGTCGCATATATTATATTTCAGATTCGAAATGCGGCTTTCACAACGACAGCCAGATGTACACGAGCAATAAAAAAGCGAAGGGAAGATTGAAAAAATGAGATATCCCTAAGCGAGAGTATTATTGTCATGAATATAATAAGAAATGGTACAGTTTTATCGAAAACCTTTATGCATAGGGCGCCGTAGTGTTTGTTCATGCCTTCTGCTTTCATAGCCTAGACCAGAGGTCGATATCATAACAAAAAATTGTAACAAAAATTAAGTTCAGCGGGCCAAGTTTCTATTAAGTGCTTGTACTCGTAAAACTGATTCAAAAAAAAGAAGTTACATTTTATTAGAAAATTTTTAAATACATAGTATTATTTATTCACATTATTGCGAAAACAAATAAAAATATTTTTAATTAACAACGAAATTGTTTCCTCTGAGAAAATATTTCATCATAAAATTGCTTGTAAATGCTCATCACTTAATAATGTGTTTGGATTTTAGATATTTAATTTTAAAAAAATACGTCTTGGCATAAGTATACAGGGTTTTCCACGGAACTAGTTAGTTACAAAAATTTGAACTTAATGAAAACTTTCACTTTAAAAAAATTGGGGTTTACAATAAATTGGTACTTACTTTATCTTTAAAATATTTCTAAGTTTCTTAGAGTTCCGGTTAACCGGAAATCCCCACGAATTTTGTTGTTTTAAATAGAACATTCTGTATATTATTACCTTTTTAAATGCAGAATAAAATGTATGACGATTACAACTATGGTTTCTTCTAATTTCCTTTAACTCTTTTCAATATATTAGGATTTCTGAGAGAAATCTGACATTTACATTGTTGTACATAACTGATTAATTTTCACTTGCTTTCACTTGCAAGTGCCAAAGGTCCCCCATTTTGAAGCCATCAACTAACATTGTTTCACCGAAGTGAAATAAAAAGTTCTCGTGGTATCGTATAGGTTGTCTAAAAATTAATGATATACCAAAGAATTTTGTGAGTTGCAAAACTTAGCAGTTTTTGTAGCAACTGGTAAGTGCATTAAGAAAGAAAAATACGGGATTAGTATTATAAAACATTTTGAAATATATTCTCGCAGTTTTTGATTTAAACTGCCGCTTCTAAAAATTTGAGCACTTTGAAAGCATCTGCCCCTAAAATTTTCAAATGTGATTAACATCCATTTTTAGATTAGAATTGCGAGATAATTTTTGTCAGACTTCAAAAAGATTCATATTTTTTGTATAAAATAATTTGAAGTGACGAATGAAAAATCAGTTAAAAGGGTATAAGAAACAGAAGAAATAGTTATTACTGATCCAAGTAACGGTTGTGGAAAATGTTTCTCATTTTAAAGAATATTAATAACTTTGAAGTTTGAAAAATCCCAACAAAACTTTTCTCCTATTGTGCCATCGAACAGCTGTATGGTAGGGCAAATCGGAATATTCACGAAACTGGTAGTGGTTAAATCACCGAGAGTGAATAAAATTAACCACTGTCACAACTGGTTCAACTACGCAAAACAGATCAGGGCCTGTTGATGAATTATGCAATAAGAATTCTTTGAAGACATATTCGTCTGTCGCGGTTCCATGTAGACTGTTGACAGAAGCTCATTTTTCTGTTACTCCAAACTCGATATTAATTCCTCAAATAAACAAAAACATTTGAGCAGTATCAGTAGTATCTGTTGATTCATCAAGAGCCAACGAAAGCCTGTTGAAATTTCTTGCTTGTAAATGAGTTAACCGCATCCATTTACCACATCAGCTGACTAATAGTGGGTGAATGGTAGAAATAAATACCTCCCGGTACAATTTTCGTAAACTCCTATCATGTGCGAGTAAAACTACCGGCAGTGGCGGGACTAACAATTTGTCACTTGCAACTTGTGCGGGGCCGGATTGAAATACGCGGCGGGCCAGATTTGGCCCGCGGGCCGTAGTTTGCCGACACCTAGCCTAGACGATAACACAATTTAAACAGTTAGACCAATGGATGAGTCTATATTTCTAACAATTACCCCAACTAATTGAATGGAATCTTTATACAACTTGCCGATACTCTTAAATGTTTAATACATTCTAATATATTATTTATGATTATGAAGGGTCCATATCGAAAGATGATCTACGTATGTTACCTCAGTAAAATTCATTTAAGTAGTGGAGTTGAAGCCCCAAGATGAAAGCAATTCTTCTATTTCTAACTTCTAACACAGGTATTATCGAATATTAATAAGCAAACACCTTTATTAAACACCGGAGATATATCCGTCTATCGCGTATACGTGATTCAACACTAGTTGTGACGGTTATGCGCAAAATACGGTAGAACTCCCTGAAAACACACGAGGTGCAGCAAAAGTCAAATAATCATAGTTGTGGCTAGTTGTTATCTATTTAAGAAAATACATGAGTTTAATAGCAATTACTATTATTTGTTCTTGTGCTAAGTATATGCTGTAGTTAGATACAGTACCAATAGTCACAAGTACTGTAAACTTCTCCTAAATCCCTCACCACAAACTGCACTAAACTGGACGAACGTTTCGATAGCAAAGCTATCATCATCAGCAGAAATACTGAACTGAGTCACAAGTAATACGTTACTTACCACATATCAACAGTTTGGTTACGATTATTACACAAGAATTTGTCAGGTACGCTGTATAATAGCCGATAATAAGAGCACTATTTACAATAAGAACTTGCATTCAGGAAACTGCGTTTAGTTGCAGGTATTAATTGAAGAGAATAGTTGCAAGTAAAACTTTGTCTATTGTAAATGATTTTTTTTATCAAGTAAACACTTTACTTAACCCATTTTTATCAGTGTATCTTTTAAAAAAAAGCTACTGTCTTTGCTTAAATAATTACAATATTTAAATAAGTTAATTTTCCTCAATATTCAACATATCTCACTTTAAATTTCCTTAAATCACAAGTAAACGCAAAAAATTGCTCCCTCAGCAAATTCCACATTGCTGACATTCCAAATTACTGTCATATTTCACCATTTACGTTGACTGTATTTGTCCGCTGTTCGCTACTGAGGGATCCAAGAGATACCACCAACTCCGACGTTCAACGATTTGAGCGGCTTAACAGGATAAGGAGCCGACGAAAAGAGAGACAGAGAGAGAGAGAGAATTCTGGTGAAATGAAATACGAAAATAAATCCAAAACGAAGTCCAGTGGAATGTGGGTGCATGGCATATAATATACGCAGCATATACAATAAATAATTAGATGCAGCAGTAAAGAATATCTACGCCCACGGGGTCTGTATGGGATCCTGGCCCAAAATACTAATTAATATTATATTACTTATTAAGGCAGGAGTAAATTAAAAAGGAAAGAAATAAATGGGAAGAAAAAGAATCCGACAACAGAGCCGAGGGTATGAAACA
Organism: Protaetia brevitarsis; assembly: GCA_004143645.1. Lineage (NCBI taxonomy): Eukaryota > Metazoa > Arthropoda > Insecta > Coleoptera > Scarabaeidae > Protaetia > Protaetia brevitarsis. Next base: position 2,360,741 of record RXPK01000304.1, read on the forward strand.
GAAAGAGAATATCAAAGGCGATTCGTTAATGTAATTTATATTCCGTGGGCCGGCACAATAATATACTCTTAAAAATTATAAATAGGATATTTATGTCCGTCCATTAATATGTGTCATAACTAATTCAACGAGTTGCCTTGTAATGAACCCAGCCAAGTATGGACATCTCGCCTGAGATGGGATAAGATGGAATAAATGCATATTAGAATCGCCTTTACAATACCCCCGGGCGATATACATATTAAATACTACAGAATGTTCTTTTTAACTATATAATATTTTCGTTGTATCGTCTAATAGAAAACGTATTATAATTGCTCACTCATACCAAGACGTTATTAGGGTCAATGCACCCTTCCTTAATAGCCTCTAGTTGCTGATTAGTACCTTCTAAACTTATCTTCATTTTTCTTATATCCCGTATATACTGCTAAGATTAAATTAACCGAAAACCGTACACAAATTACAACGTAATTACTTAATTATTAAAATAAAAATGAATTAACTAGGAAATTAGGCGAGACATTTTAATGAATAACAAATTAATTCCGAAAGAGATTCTTATTAATATAATTCTACCATGAGGGAAAGACACATACTTTAAATAAGCACGATGAAAAACGGCTAATTAAGGATATATTTATTATACATCAAAGCAGATACTGGTATTACACGTATACACACACCACAAACGCATATGCTTAAGGATATGCCACAGATGTTCGGTTGTATTGAGCTGGGTTAAGTTAAAAGGAAGTTCTGATTGAACGTAACCTGAACCAGGTGTTCAATTATGCCCGGGCATTATAAATTATCGAAATTGGTCGGTTAATCGACGTGCGAATAATGACGTGATACAAATTAATTCGAGCTGGAATTATTGAATATGATACGGAAGTTGAAAAAGTAATTTTTCGGACGAGATATTATCAATTAAGGTAGGTACTACTTGTCATCAACGGATATTGTATAATGAAGTAAATTACGTTAATAACTTAATGCCGGCATGAATGAGGGATATTTAACCGGGAGCAAGAAAAGAATAAATTTAATGATCTGTAAAACCCCAATATCAAACATGTTTTTGATTAGAAACACTAGCAGTTTGTAAAAAAGTGAAATATTTGTGGTTAATTCCATAAAAATGAATATTGGAGTCGGACCATATTTTAGATTGTTCAACTAGCATGAAATCTAGAATTGACTACAGAATATGACTATTTCCTCTCGTTTTTTGAATAATTTGACGATTTTGTGTTTAACATTTCAATTGAAGGGCTTATTGTGAGCCTCACCGAAATTACTTAAATTTTAAATAGAATAGGAGGCAATTTTATGCATTTTTCTAAATTTCAAAGCTTGATATATCATTTCTTTTTGTTTGTTTCATATCACGTTGTTACAATAAGTTCTTAAATTGTTTACTATTATATGCGCCAAAATCATTCGACTAATTCCTTAAATAATGCTAATTTCATGTTCTTTCTTATTTGTTTTAATTTGCAATATCTGTTGGAACAAAATTTAGTGGTAAAAGTTTTACCTCTTCGACTACTATGTGCCCCATTTTCGGCACCTTTATAGGATATCTCCGCAATTGTTAGTGCTATCAAAAGAGTAATATAGGTGTCTTTTGTTCTTTTTGGATCAAACTTAAGATGGTAAAATCAAAATTTAAAACTTTTCGCTCCCTAAGAGATACGTGGGAAAATCAAAAAAAAAATATAAATTTCAAAATTATATATTCTTAGTTAAAAGAGATACAGAAAAATATTTTACACAAAAGTTTCTTTATAATGATTGTAGAATAATCTGCCGTTTTCAGAATAAGTATACGGGGTCAAGTAAAAAAGTGAGCGGACCTGACCTATTTTTTTTTAATGTAACATTCTGTATTCTGTAAAAATTAATCTAAAAAGATATCATTTTAAATTCTCTTTTCAAAAATATAACTTATTATACTGTACTATAATTATTTAAACTTTATTACTTTAAACCACAGTAGGCTGTGAAACAAAAGCTAATATCCTAGAAACAAAACTATGTTGACGTTGTAGCGGAAAAAGACATTACACAATATATTTTAACAGACAAAGAGTATAAGAAATAGTTGGCATAAAAAAGTAAATTAAAAAACTACAGAAACCTTGAAACGAAATAAAAGATTCAGATTAAGGGAAAAAAATAACGGGCATTATCGCAAATGTTCGAAAAGCCCTCCGTTGTTTTAAATCCTCTCACTGTTGACATCTTTTTTGAACGGATTTTAAGGCATTGATGATGTATAATGGTTTTATTTCTGCAAAGGCCTGATGAAGTCTTTCATCAAGTTGTTTTCGGGTTAAGATGACTTTTTCATAAATTTTATTTTCCAATACTCCCCTGGAGTACCCCAACTGAAAGTGTTAGATTCGAAGATCATGGTAGTCACCTTATAGGTCCATGTGTTCCTATCCAGCGGTTTCCAAAATACTTATTCGAAGAGCATTATGGGTAGGAGCACCATCTTCTTGAAAGTAAATCTCTATTACTTCATTTAAAGGAACATCATCAAGGATATCGAAAAGGTTTGATCGGAGTATACACTTAAATTTTCTTCAAAACAGCGTTACACCAATTTATTTTGAAACCAAAAACAGCTTATATTTACCCCAAATCGACCTTGTTGACGAACAGGTCATACCATATGAAGATTTGTGGGGTTTCTCCAATGTCTTTCATTACGTCTGTTAAGAATACCGCAACCTGTAATTCGACATTCATCTGACCAAATTATTTTTTTGTGAAAAGAACGATCCTTGTTATACAGGTGTAGTCGTAGCAACCAAAAAAATATGTCTTGACCAGTACACTAAACCTATCTTTTCAAGCAGATATTTAAACTACTTCTCAAACCAGCCCATCTCTATCAAAATTAATATCATAAAGGCCATGAAAAACAGAATTACTAAAATTTCATTCAATTTTCATTTAGGAATAAGAATATTAACGGAATTTAAGTTTTTATTAATAATGGATATTCCAAAGGTTTTCTTAAGAAAATTCTATTTAACTTGTCCATTTCTGGTCTGGGCATTGAATCTTCTGAGTCTGGTCATCCCATAGCTACCACCCCACTGAAAGTTATACTTAACGTTGAACCCACACCTAACAACATGACAACCCCGGGCACTGAAGTGTCTTACTGTAGATTTCCTTTCATTCAAGGTCTTACCCCTTTAATATCGAAAGTATTCAAAGAACATCATATAATTATAGCTACTTACAGCATAGAAACCGTAAATAAATTGTTTAATAGAGGAAAATCAAGAACTCCACTTACTTTAATATCTGATACTATATATTGTATTCCTTGCAATGATTGTGATTCCATTTACATTGGGCAAACGTCAGAATATTTAAAAAATCATAGCAGACAACACGAACTGCATTGTGATCACAAGTCAGGTAAAACAGTGTTATCTCTACAAAGTATTAATACTTCACATAATTTTAACTTCAGTAATTTTAGAATCTTACATACTGAACAAAATTATTTTAAAAGATTGTTCTTGGAGCTGTATTACGTCAATAAGTACATAAATCAATTAACTTCAAAACAGACATTCAAAATCTCACTAACATTATTCACTTATATACTTAACGTAGACAAAACATCAAATCAAGTTAATTCGGTTCCTTTCCCCATGGTTCTTATAATTTCGGACTCTACTATATATCCATTTTTTTTTGTCTTTTTACAAGCACTGTACATTTGCTCAGTTGTACGCTTGCGTCCTACTGGTTGACAACTTGCATCTCCAACCTATTTTATCATGTTAATTGCACTGACGTCATTTTAGTGCGTATATGCACATGTGTTCACTCTAACCGCTTTGGTATTCTGTGATGTGTTTTATATGTTTTTTGAACCCTTGTTTCTATTATTCTAGTATAAGTACTCTTTGTAATTGCGCATTGATATGCTCACTGATTGTAATTTGTCCGTTCTCTAAGTGAACGATGTTTTAGGAAAACTAAGACATTTAAAAAGAAAAAATACTGTTTTTATTTAGCTATTGCCCAATTATCCATTCTTCTGAAATCTTTGTTTATCGTAGAAAACAAAAATATCATATAGAAGTTGCAGTGACTTTATACATAATAGTGTGGACAATACGATTGCCCCGCCTACTTTCCACCATTAATACTCCAAACATATCATTGGAGATAAAAAGAAAATTATAATAAATGATCATATTTCTCAATTAAATTATTATAAATTATGATTTTAGCCACAAGACAAATATTTGAGGCCAGGATAAATAACTTAATGCTACTATACATTGATTTCAGGGCCCACTTGAAAGGTTAAACCAAAAAATAGACTTTTTACAACATTCCCAAAAATATATTAAATCGATCGGTTTTCAGTTGTTCTTGCGTTTGCGCCTTTGGAACTACTTTAGTTATCTTCCAGCATTTACCAAGGGGTAAGGGAAAACCATGGAAAAACCTTACTCTGGGAGCAGGACCTGGGAAGCAACCCTAGGCCATGTTATTGATAGCCAGCAAATTATTCTTATTATTGTGATTTTAGAAGAAGCAACCTCCATGTTCTTTCAGGTAGCTCCTCGATCCTTTGCACTTCGTGGAGATGTCTTTTCCAGGAGCAGAAAAATGCAACAAAAGTTTTGAAACACCTCTCACGTAGCATATTCGAAGTTCAGTTTGGCTTGAAAAGGCACCTACTTAAAGCGGTGCAATAGTTAAGAATAACACCACTATTGCAATAACACTAATGAGAAAGACTTTTGAATGATAGCCATATACCTAAACTTCAACTATCAGTTTTCAAACTTAAATATAGCAATCTCATAAGATTGTTGATGGCAGTTTTCTTCTTTGGAGTTACACCCTAAATGAAACACTAAAAAAAAAATGAATTTCGCCCAGTTAAAGCATCAACTAAAAAAAAAATAGGACCCTTAAATTCTTGTCTTTATAGTTTATTAAGTAGAAGTAGTAGATCAGACGGAGTTAGGATTAGTGACTAGTTAAGCATGACGGCAGTCAGCCATGACCTTGATTATTGTACCATGAACTTTTTTAGGTATAAATTAGGGTGGTTTTAGTGTAGTTATTCCGTTCAGTGTTTCTGCTGATGATGATAGCTTTGCTATCGAAACATACGTCCAGTTTAGTACAGTTTGTGGTGAGTGGTCTAGGAGAAGTTTGCAGCATTACCAGTACCACAGTTTGGAGTATTTTTGTCTTCAACTAATTAATAGCATATAACCCAAATTCATTAGGGAATAACGGCCTTACTTAGACCAAACTATCCTAACGTAAATTCCATGAAACCATCTTAAACTTTAATTCAATTCTAGCTTGCCTCTCTAACTCCCCCTTTTCGTTAAAACACGTAACCTTTAACCCATGCCAGTCTCGGAAACATTTTGACAAGTTTTCGCACGACACCTCGATTTAATAAAGCAATTACGGCGTCAAGTCTTTCGAGGTGGTTGCGAAGTAAGTCGCGATAATTCGTGAGCCTAAATCACGAAACACGAGGGTATTCAGAAGACCAGACCTCCAAACATACCGAGCGGCGTATATTTTCACATCGCAACGTTATCGTATTAAACGTGTGCATCTACGCGCGCGCGCGCTAATTTTAAACACAAGCCAAACTGCGCAAACAAAAGACCCCCGTTGACGACAACGTGGATAAACAACAACGAATGATTCTCGTTACACCCTCCGTCACCCTTAATAACGCTCGATTATTCGGAACGCGATATCTTCTGTTGATGGTTGCGTGGCGATGTTTTAAGATGGGAAGCGTTTATGAGGGTGGCGCTGGGAGGGTTTTAGTGAAGGGGAAGACGGGCCCCTACGGAGAAAGGGAGGGGGTAAGGTTTTGTGGTGAGACGTCGTTAAGACAGCGCTGCAATCGTCGATCGCGGTCTTCACCCTCAAATAGCTGTAATTCAACTAACAAGTGGTGGGACGTCATCGTATAAAATCTATCGACATGGCTGCCGTCGCATCCTCGGAAGACCTATTAGCGGTTCAAAAGGCTGGGATTATGTGGTGGGGTGATCGTTCGCTCCTTTCATTTCTTGCCCTCTATGTAAAAGCAGAAAAATCTTTGGAAATCGGAATTTTGCATGTTATTTTGATGATTTTGACAGTGCTTTTGTAGTGAGAATCTTAAGGTTGGTTTTGCGCTGTGGAAACTTGGTGCTCAATGAGAAATGATTATTAAAATGGTAGAAGCAGTGAAGATGCATTGAGAGATTGTAAAAATAAAAAAGTTATTTTATTGTAACATCACAATAATTTTTTTACTGTGCACTTCTATAAAGCTCATTCGATTAATGTAATAGTTTGTGTTTAATTTTTAGTTATTATCTTCATGACTTTGATAGTGAATCTTCAACGGTGAGGTAAAAATTATTTTATCATAAAAGGGGTAAAAATGTAGAAGAACCGTCTACATGGAAAAACAAGATAATAAAACAAAAATGAATAGACCAAACTTCGGTCGTAAAAACACGCTGAAATATTGAAAAAGCAAATAAAGCAAAATAAAATAACCCAGGAGAAAAGATATCTTGATTGGAAGTACAGACGAAATTACAGTCCATAAGAAGTTAATACGCAATGCATATCGTCTTTCTGCTTCTTTCAGTGACTTACCCCTAAATTAACACCATGGATTTGTTTTTCAATTTTCTATGCTTCATTTATGTATTTATGTGCTTTTTGTTCGGACATCTTTTTTTTTCTTTTATGGTTTTGTCGACTAATGGAACTAAATTTGTAATGGCGAGTCTCAATATCAAATCATATTACTACAACATATAAAGAAACCATACAAAATACATATATTAAAAATGAACCGGTATGAACTTGACACATGGCTTACGTTTTTTTTTTTTATTTCATCAAGCGATTGAAACCTAGTTTGCATTGATCGAGTAAATGGAAAGTAGGCAACCAAGTATATCAAAGCATGGCTATTCGATTGGTGTAACCGCTTAGTCGAGTGCATATTCAAGCAAGGCTAGGTAGAATATAGTGAGGCGATGTGCTACCATATTGAGGCATTCATAGCGAAATTGACTAGATTTTAGCGATTTCGCTATGAATGCCTCAGTATGGTAGCACATCGCTAAAATCTAGTCAATTTCGCTATGAACGCCTCCGTACGATTGCACGTCTTTATTTCCGTCCTAAGTCGTGTCGTATGCTTTGCTCCTGTAGAGCAAGACACGCAATCGAAATTATTTCTTAACTTCACTTTTAAGCAGTTTAGATTTTGGAATTATATTTTTACAGTAATAGTACCTAATAATAATATATATTAGTGTGAACTGATTAGAGAGTGGTAGTTTAGAACTTATGGACTGTATCGTGATTGTTTGAGAAATATAATGACAGCAAATAACAAGAATAGCAAACAGCTAGAATATTCCAATGAGGTTAACTATGAAGTGGAGAAGGGAGGGGAGGGGAGGGGAGTGTTAGACTTCATCAAGAACTTAAGTGAAACAAGCAAATAGATTATTCATAAATAAACAATGGTATATTGGTTCTGTCAATTTTTTTTTTTAGAAAACTTTAAAACTACAGCCGAAAGCGATAAATCGCATCGTAAGACCTGGGCATTCATAGTGTGCTGGCCAAAACTGAAAGAAAAGACAGAACAAGAACAACTAAACAGCAAAATCTGGGTATAATGACTTGCTTGAGAATTACTGATGAAGTGTGCACTTTTCAGAGGTAATATTAGATATTACTCCCCTCCATACGCAAGTAGAGAGAACCGCTGCTCTCAGTGCCTGTAAGTTAGAGTTCTCGAGCAATTTTAAGACAAATACCTAGCAAGACATCTAGCGATCTTAAATCACTTCAGAATAGTGATGAGATTATTAGAGGTGCTAACGTGTTACGCACAGTGTCCGTAACACTGTACATTTAAGCAGTCATCGTTAGTCGAAAAGAGTGTCGCTTGGAGGAGCTGAAATTTGAAACAGAACCTCCGATAAGGGTATACAGATGAATCCAAGATGGAATAAGGAGAGTGAATTGTGTTTATTGTTTTGAACTGTCTTTTTTTAATAGAGTTGGTGCAAACTCCAACATTTTTAAGGCGCGAATAACTCCCATTAGATGTCTACAACCAGGAAAACATCAAGAAAAGAATGAGGGTGCTAACATATACATATATATATGTGTATTGATAATTCGAGCACGCTAAAAATGCTCTGAGAGCAAATAGCTTTGGATCCAAGCTGCTGTGAGATGGCCTGATTAACATAGCGCCTCTGGCTATCACAAACTATGAATACTTTGATGTGGATACTGAAGCCTGTTCAAGAGGAAATGAGTTTAAGAATGACATTGAATTCGAAGAAGGAAGGAATCAAATCAAATTCTAAAAACACATTAGGTATACGTTTTCCGTCAATAACATCCCTGATTTAGTTCTCTATCACCGTGTTATACTATTACATAATTGTATACAATTCTTTCTGATATAATACCTTCACATTCTAGGGTGTGTAAGTTACTATCCATTATACAAAGGTTCGAAAAATTAGACTTGAGTTATAAATTTGCAGCATGTGACATGTAATAATTTAGTAAATGACTCAGTATGAAACCATAACTGTTCTAAATTATCCTGAAGCTGTTATTGTACAACACACGTATTAGTTTAATGATAACATATATTAAAAACCTTACATAAAATCGTGGATGATACAAACACAATGTATTATGCCGTATAAAATGCACATAGCATGAATTGTTCATCATTACACTTAGAGTACCTTTCAATTGTCTCAATCAGTCTGAGAATACATTGATGAAATGATCTGTCTTGCATTTCCAATATTCTTTCAATCATTATAAACTTGACTTAGTATGTTAAGACAACATCAACCGTTCTTTTTATACATATAGGTATATACTTTTCATACATATATTGCCTGCAGATCCGACACATTATACCACTATTATACATCTAATTATTATAAGTAGAGGGCGCTAAATATCAAAACTACAGAGATCCGAACTCAATTATGTATGCAAATCCGCAATTGCAATCTATATGATAATATGAAATACGTAATATAGGTATAGCGAAATGCACCAGAGTGTCTGTGTGTGTGTGGCTGCAACACACGAGATAATATGCGGTGAATTCGAGAATGCACGTGTAGATGGCGGAGCGGGCTACGTTCTAAATGCCGCGCGCGTCGACAGAAGAGGTTCTGGACTAGGAGCTGCAACCTCAGATATGTCAGGCATTGGTCGTTGTGGAGACGTTCCGGTGTTAATAATATCAATTCCGGGATTCCGCGTTATAATACTGACGTTTCTAGCGGAATATATCCGATAGGTTATGCCGTTGCGGTTAGGATTGGTCAGGACATGTCGCCACCAAACGCAACGTAACTGCACGCTAATTCCAGATGGTTGGGTGTGTGTGGGTATTTGTGCAATGGGGTGCAAGTCGGAAATTTTATTGTTTTGTTTAATATTACTAAATTGTGCCGGTTATTTTATTTTGGGCAAAACTGTATAAGATATATGTTTATTTTACATTTTTATAGCATTATTTAATAATTTAAACATCCTAAATATTAAAACACAAATTTTATTATATCTTTTTTGTGCTTTTGCCGAGAGTGGATGCACACGACGCTGGATGAAGATTCGTTTTTTTTTTTCAATTTTGACTGCAATAACGCAAACAAGCTCGAATTTTTTTCTTTGTTTCGTTTGCAGCAGTCTGAAAATGGTTGTAAAATGCATTATTACATGATCCATGATTATTAGGGGGCAAAGATATACAGGGTATTCCACGTAACTGGTTCATTAAAAGTTTATGATGTTCTATTATTTATTTATATTTAAGATTTTGGCACCAGTATCTGTTCGATTGGAACTATAAATGTAAAATACCTTAACCAAAATATCACTTCCGGTTGACCGGAAATGGATGTCAACTTTGTTATTTTAAATAGAATGATATAATTTTTTATTCATTTTTGGATTCTACAACTATAAATACGTCAGTTTTCATTAGCTGTCCTATAGCTACAATGTTGCCGTTTTTGAGTTATTTAAGTTTTTCTTTTTTTTTAATGATAATCATTGCAGCTTTGAGAAATTAATATCTCGGTTAATACTGCAAGTAGAGACTCCAAATTTGCTATGTTATGAATGTAGATATAACTCTAAGAAAGGGTAAGCACACTTTACATTCTAACATACAGGGTGTTCAAAACTGAGGAACAAAGTGACATATTTTCAAGTGCAGAAAACTCATTTTTTTTAAATAGAACCCCTGTATTTTAATTCGGAATTAAAAAGTAAATTTATCCCTATCACTTATATCCAGCATTCCCTATATCTATCTTTAATAGATTTGAGATATGAACGACTTTTGTTAAACAGACTAAGTAGCCCTATCTTGCGTTTGTAGTTGGCTCTGAATGGGATTAATGTCAAATTCATTGACTAACCAAAAGTGTTTATGTATATCATTGTAATTACACTTTCGTACAACGCAATATTAATATAAATGACTATTCAAACAGACATTCTTGTATGGTTATTCAGAAATAATACATGAATTTGACGTAAATCCATTTCAGAGCCAGCTACAAACATTTAAACATAGGGCTACTTAGTCTGTTTAACAAAGAGTCGCTCATATCTAAAAATCTATTAAAGATAGGTATAGGGAATGCTCATATAAAGTGAGAGGGGATGATATTTACTTCCTCATTCCGAATTAAATACAGGGTGTTCTATTTAAAAAAATTGAGTTTTCTGCATTTGAAAATATGTCACTTTGTTCCTCAGTTTTGAACACCCTGTATGTTAGAATGTAAAGTGTGCTTACCGTTTCTTAGAGTAATATCTACATTCATAACATAGCAAATTTGGAGTCTCTACTTGCAGTATTAACCGAGATATTAATTTCTCAATGATGCAATGATTTGACTAAAAAAAAGAAAAACTTAAATAACTCAAAACGGACAATGTAGCTATAGGAATAGCTAATGAAAACTGACGTATTTATAGTTGTAGAATCCAAAAATTAATAAAAAATTAGATCTCTCTATTTAAAATAACAAAGTTGACATCCATTTCCGGTCAACCGGAAGTGATATTTTGGTTAAGATATTTTGCATTTACAGTTCCAATCGAACAGATACTGGTGCCAAATTCTCAAATATTAGTAAATAATAGAACATCATAAACTTTTAATGAACCAGTTACGTGGAATACCCTGTATATGGTAGCACAAGCTACAATAAATAACTTCAGGTGATGTGCTTTATTATAACTAACACAGGATTAAATAAAAAATCAAATAACATTACCGTTAACATAGCCAGAATTTGGTCAAGCGAGAAAGGGTTCAATTAGAGTTGACGTTTTGGTAGCTTTTTTATGACTGAAGGTGGCGGTTGAAAGAATTGAAAAGCCATTAATTTAATAAACACATACTTTATTTTTAACATTAATAGCCTAAGATTTCCAGAAAATGCTTCTATAATTCTTATTCTTATTCTTTTTCCCCAAAACGCACCATATTTATGCACACTCATTGAACATACTCAATTTAAACGATTTTGTTCCACTGTAGATCTTTACAATGTCTGGACATTTCTTAAGGTGCTAAATGATCTGCTTCCTTCCAATGAGTTTCTCTAAATTATGTACAATCAATTCCAAATTTATGAGTTGAACGGAGTAAACTGTCGTTTGGAAAGCCCTTTCGGTGCACGACAAAGAGGCCGCAACCTTTTCGACTTGCGCAGCGATTTACATTCCCAGAATTAGACCTTTGTAATTTCCGTCAAAGGATTTAATGTAATAATTCTGATTTTTAATTGTTTTCTTTATGTCGAAATTTTATTCCAATCTACTGTTCGAATTTTTTTTTCTTATCATTAACTTTAGTTGTATAGTTTACCTGGGGTCGTTATATATGTATATTGGCAATCATTTATTTTTTGTTTATTTTATTCACTTTTTTATAATAATAGATTTAAAAAAGGCTTTCTCTTGTTCATATTTTTAAGATTACTATTAAGTCGAAGCATCTTAATTCTTAAAGTTTTAAAGTCAAAAAGTCTAATCCATGTTTTATACAGTAATTCGATTTGTGGCATCATCAAAAGCAATAGTAATAAAACATTAAGAAATATATTTTTTTTTAATAAGGGTAACAACTTTCTTCCAAGTAAGATTTTTCCATATTTTCAAGACTTTTTTAAGACAAATTACAAGTTGGCATTTATGTCTGATAGATTACACTGCGTGACACGATTTTCGTACCTGAAAAATTGATTACTATTATGGTTTTGAATTAGTTACAATATGTAAGCAGTGGATGTTTTTTGTTTCTATCACGTCTTGTTTTTGAAGTACACACTGATGGCATTAGATAGGCTATGCCGATTCTGGCACAAAATCTTGGGAATTTCAATGGGGGTAGAGTTCACATTTTATCCCCTCATAGATACAATATGCATATTTACATGTCACTTCGTGCTCGTAGTGACAGATTGAAATATTCTACCTGATATACATACCGGGTGTCCAGCCTAAGATGCAACGGTTCATAGCCGATTTATTATTGCTTTTTTTGGAAAAATGTTCCAAATAAATGTTGGCTCGAATCATATTCTACACATTTTAAAATTAGTTTCAGTAATGGCGGACTTCCGGTTGTACCGGAAGTAGATACTTTATTATTTTAAATGGAACACCCTGTATATTACTGTATTTTTGAATTCCTTGTTAAATTTAAATAACAATACGTTAGGCATACATTGGGACTAAGTTGTACCGTTTCCGAATTACATTACGTTTTTTCGAAAAAAATGACATTTGCAATGTCTCCGGAAATACGAAAGTTAGAAAAATGCGGTTTTCAGTTTTCGCTTAATCATGAAACAGCACACGTCTTTTATTTTAAAATTGTTGCGTTTACATTACGGAATTATTAAATAGGGCTCTGTAATTTTCGGACTCTAAAATCATGGATAACTTGATTTTTTTAAATTGAATGGTATAGCATGAATTTTTTACATAAATGGATGTAAAATTTGATTTTCTTTCGATTTTATACGGGTGTCATTGCGTCTATCTCCAAAGGTTTTGGAGATATTCACGACTTTTCAGTTTTTTCATGATAGATACGTATTGGGAAGCACCGGCAACCTTCCCCTCGCGTTTCACCAGGCTTGGAACTAATTAACAAAACAAAATAAGTTTTGTCGTTAGTTTTAATTTTTTGTCGTTAACTTAATCGAATTATTGATAATTAAATAATGCAATGTGTATATTTTTTAAGTTTTTTACCAATAATTATTAGTTATCGTACCCAAAAAACAGTACGTGATAGAAAAAAAGTACATAGGTGTTCTTATTAAGCGATTTGTATAAATAAATAAACAGGAAAAATTTAAGTGGGTACTTAATTTTTTTTTTAATTTGTAACGTAGTGTTATTTTATACATATATCTATATTAAGAAATTCTTTTTTTTTTATAGAGGAAGTAACGGCTTCAGTAAATCTATTTCTTCAAATAATTATACAAGAATACATTTCTAAATCATTTTTTTAATAGGGTAACAGCACGGCTGTGTTAATTAAATGTAGAACACATTAAGTATTCGCAAATTATATCGATCATCGGGATCACACTAAATAAAAAGTGGATTTTACAGAAATTCAAATTATTATATCATAAAACAGATAGTATTAATTGAGCGTATAAATCTAAACCCTGAAAATATTCTTACGTCCTTATATCATGATGCCCTCGATATCATGTGAACCCCCGCGAAATCAATCGATGGTTGAAGTAAAGTATCCAAGAAAGGTATATATGCCGACAATCAAGCTAATACCCTTTACAGTATGCGACAAAGGTGCCGCAACCTTTTCGGCTAGAGTAACTTTTACCATCAAGGTTGGCCATTCTGATTCACACGATAACTCTGTTTGAACATTCAGAGAACGCGGGAATTTTGAAATTTAATTTATTTTAATGTAAACGTATTCACGTTCTTGATAATGAATTTATATTGCAAAAAGTGGAATTACTGGTGAAAACGTAATTGTTGTTAATTAAGTGACTCACGTAAGTTACCTGAGATAATAATATCTTTAGATTTATGTCTGATTTTACACAGGTTCACATTTCGAACTTTTGTACAAAATAAATCCACTTTTATTCACACTTAAATGTTTTCATTACACATGAGAGATTGATCACTATCGAGGTACAACACTATCGTGCCTACGACACTTCGAAACTGGTCATTAACGTACAAATTGAAGGAGAGGACATTTTTGGCAATAGTCTTGCATGCCTGCTCCACACGTACTGAGATAATAAGAGGGGTAACTAGCTATTATATATTTTTTTTAATTGATTTTTTTATACCGGGCTGTATGCTACTCTGTAGCGTTACAATATATATACTTGATCTATCCAATTTATTATCGATTTTTTGCAAAATATTAGAAGTTAAAGGTTTAGTTCGTCTTCCCGGCAATCGAAGTACAAAAAGAGAGCAATTATTTCAGAGACTTGAGAGGAGAAGGCCGTGGCTTCTCCCTGCCTCCTTCTGGTTATGCCAATGAATATTATTGTAACATATATGTTAAATATTATTTTAATCATATATTCCAAGGAGAGTTATCAAAAATTCTTAACAAAATTTTGGTAGGAACATCACTGGCTCAGCGAATTAAGAGATTACATACAAATCCTGCAAAACGATGAACATTTAGTAGATTTCGCAACATTTCCGGCAATGCTTGGCGACTGAATCGCATAACAGCTTAAACTGCTCTCTCACGCTAAATTTGTCGCGGTACTTCGACAGCATTACACGCCATGTATCAAGTACTAGTTATTAGTAATGGTGGAACGTTCGACTGGGGGCTCTATACCATCGTACATAGAATCAGGCACGGCTGTCTATGTGTAAGTAAGTATACGCGCAAGCTGTTAACTGGAACGAATCGCTATACGAGATGGTATCTGCGCGCAGTGGCGGTTACCGACGTATAAACTCTGCTTACCGTGTATGTACACACACGCTAGATCCGCGTAAGTGGTAATGATGGCGTTCATAATTTATATCTGGGAATACAGCGTTCGGTTCCGCTCATGTGTGAAAATGCATGCTGCCACGTGGAGTGTAGTAGTAGCTGGTGACGAATTTATGTAGGAGAAGATTTGCCGTTCGGTGTTGGGCGATGAGATTTGTTACTGCTGTTGAATCGAGTTGAAAGTGTCTGCTTGAATTATGGACTGTACTGGACAGAGTATTATAAACGCAATTGTTCCGAATGCTTGGCGTAATATGGGCGGAAAATATTCGTAAACAGATTTTGAAGTGAAAATAAACGGAAGTGGGGCAGATACTGTTGCTACATGGATCAAGCGCAATAAAAAAAATACGTTATCAGATGTGTAAAGTTAAAGAAAGCATAGTAAGGGGATAATAAATACAAAAATGAAAGGAGAAAGACAAGACAAATTGATGGCTCCATATACAGAAAAAAAGTATAAAGCATAGCATTAAAAGCTCACGTCAATATGGCTTTACAATTTGATCTACCTAAATGTATCCAGAAAAATAGCAAAATGAATGAAGTTAGATAAAAACAGCGCTACCGTCTTTGACAGCCAACCATCATTTAAAAGGATCATTTCCGCAAATGTTGACTTTAAGCCGATTTAGGACTACATAAGCGCCCCGAATGAGGTGAGCACACGAAGGAAATTTACATTGACCTGAGTTTTTAGCCATTCGGATGTGACGAGAAATGAGGCGGCAAAGGATTTGGCTAAGCGATGTTCGCCAAGGACACTCTTTGGAGCTAACTCTTTGGCATTATCAAATCGAAAATTAAAACTGCTCATCAAAAAATGAATACGCAATGAGTCCAGGGACTGGAAGCAAAATTCTCCAGGAGAGAGACAAGCAAAAGAATTGCTAAAGGAACAGTGGCTTGAGTTTACTAAAACTCAATAATTACAATTTATTCTAAACTTCGTGCCCCACTTAAAAATACTACACGAGGCTACCTATTCTAAGTATGGATTTCTGGATACCATGACAATTGAAACGTTCCTACTGTAATTAAATAATTTCCCTGATTACCTGAGTAGAGACAGAAAAAAACTGTCAAAATGATAGCAGGTCTGTTGACTAGTCACGGCAAACGAAATAGACGTATTGCTGTGTATCGATTGAATTAAAAAAGAAACAAAATGAATTTTAGAAATGAAAATTAATTAAATTAGCTAGCTCAACGGATAAAATTTTTAAAAGGGCGCAAAAGAACAATTAACCTCAGAGTTACCCTCGCGAATTAAAACTTAAATCTAATCACAAAAAGTAAATTGTGGGTGAAAGAAATCTGACTTTCTTAATTACCCCAAAATTGAAAAGATTTAAGTTGAAATAAAAGAGCAGAATTTTAGCTCAACGATGTTAATTAACAATCAAAATTTATTATAAAAAAAAAGTTAATTACAAATTTGCAGAAAAGAAAAAACCGTGAATAGAGGGTTCTGGCCTAAATTTAAAAACTGCACGTGATTCTAAATTACAATAGGACAATGCTATTTGCTAAATCAAAGCAAAAGATTTAGTTGTCCAGGAAGATAATCCAATTATACCAATATCAATCCACGTGGTTTCAAAATAACACAAACAAAATTAAGCGTGGACAAATTGTAGAAAAAAAAAACAAGAATGAAAAACTAAATGCAAGCACAAAGCTTCTATTCACCCAACCCGAGGTGATTGATAATTAAAAACGAAACAGTAAATTAGAAAATCGGAAAAATTAATTCTTTAAAATATAATAAGAGAATTACAACTAAAACATATCTTCCTGCATTGAAATAATAAATGATCTTATATCTATAATGTGCACACATCAATATAATAACAATTATTATAAAGCGAATTCCTTGATGGACAAGAATAAAACAAATGACGCGAATCAAATTACGATATAAAAATGCAATACAAAATGGCTGCAAAAAATTTAAAAATACATGTACTCACGCTAGCGTCTACCAAGGAACTGCCTGATACAATCTACCGCTGCGTACAACGCAACCGCACAAATCACCGACAAACTCAAATAGAAAAGGCGCTAACAACATGAGCAAATAAAAGTGAAAGAGTGAAATTAATTTAAAAAAAAACACTAAATTAAATCTTATATACAATTAACTCTTTAACTAAAATTTAAACAAAAAAAAAACATTATTATGAAAATTTCTCGTATGATTCAGCAGTTTTAAGCAAATCAATTATGCAACACAAAATACACTCGCGATAAATGGGTTGCCACAGCGGTATGTATAAAGTAAGTCTGACGGATAAAGCTATTTGCGGATTACTGCCAAGAGGACGAAGGGTTCACGTGCTGTACCAATGCGATGGTTTGGCAAGGACAAAGTTTCTAGTTGCACTGGACGTAGAGAACTCCACAGCTAGATTGGATTAAGTTAGGATTAGGGTAGCCTATGGACCTGTTTCACCGAGACCTTTTCACATCTATT
Source organism: Protaetia brevitarsis (assembly GCA_004143645.1). Classification (NCBI taxonomy): domain Eukaryota; kingdom Metazoa; phylum Arthropoda; class Insecta; order Coleoptera; family Scarabaeidae; genus Protaetia; species Protaetia brevitarsis. Next base: position 2,378,362 of record RXPK01000304.1, read on the forward strand.
GTGATCCCCATTTTCCTAGACGATGCTCTGTCAGTTTGCCCTCTTAATTAAGCTTATCATCTTTGAGAGCGGCTTCTTGGTGTAGCTGCTAGCTGTGGGATTCTCCACGCCCATTACTAGAAACCTTGTCCTCGCCAGGCCTTCACATTGGCACAACTCATGGACTGGTGTTTCTTCATCCTCTTGGCATAAACTGCAGGCTGCTTCATCTGCCTGGCCCTGTGTTGTACGTATGCCTATTTAGTCAACAAGCGACTAGTTAGCATCTACTATCGTTTCTTATCATTTATGTAGTTGTTTGCTGTGGGGTTAGGGATCTTTTGAATAACTCTCTCTAACTTTGCCTTCTTAATTAAAGCTATCGCCTTTGAGGGTGGCTCGTTTATGTAGTTGTTTGCTGTAGGGTTAGCGATCTGTTGAATAAAGACAGGAATTAACAGTCTTCCTGTCTTTATTCAATAGATCCCTAACCCCACAGCAAACAACTATATAAACGAGCCACTCTCAAAGGCGATAGACGAGGTTTCTAGTAATGGGCGTGGAGAATCCCACAACTAGCAGCTACACAAAGAAGCCGCTCTCAAAGATGATAAGCCTAATTAAGAGGGCAAAATTAGAGAGCGCCTTCTAGGACAAAGGATATCACAATAGATATGATAAGATCGCCGCGATATAGATCCGTTTAGCCAGCTTACCTAAATACAAGGTTTATCAGAATTGCGGTAGCACAGCGTGTGTACTAAGACTTCTGGCAGAGTATACAAATAGCGTATCTGCTAGGCCTATGTAGCCTGTAGTCCACATTGATCAGCCAGCAGATTTACTGTCCTTTTAACAGTGTTCATCTTTATTACATTACTCAGTATGTCTTCAGTAAATTCAGACTTCTGTTGGTGTAAAACATTTTTTACCTGTCTTTGTCCTGGTGACTTTAGCCACCACTCCCTAAACTCATTACGTATTTAATCTATTGATAGACTTTTTAAGTTTCGACTTGGTAATACCGGAGGAAAGACCAACAAATGACCTTGACAAACCTTGTCTTCCCTTCGCGTCCGAATGAAGACCAATGTTATTTTTCTTTGGGCACCTGCCTCATTTAGGACTCTTACGCAGTGCCAAACTAATTTAGAGTCAACATTATGGAACTGATCACTTTAAGTGTTACCCAGCTATCAGAGAAACGGCCTTTTTACCCAACTCGACCCATTTTACTACTTCGCTGACACACTAATGAATTGCAGCAACCTTAAACATAGCGGTGTCCTTGCCGAAACTTATTGAAAGGGACTTTTTGGCATTCCTTCTATATATTTCGGCTCTTAGACTATCTGTAAACCAGTTGAAGTTCGCTCATACTGGAGTGCCTTTCTTCGAATCTTTCTTATATGACAATATTTTAACTTCTAATATGCACAGTAACAAATTTTATCATCTTCTTGATGAAACACTCTGTGGTTTTCGGTTTATTGGAGCGCTATTGCAATAATAATTGGAGTAAAAGAACTATATCCACAAAATCCTCACATAAAATACAAATTGAGTGCTTCTATTCAGACTTCATTACGATGCTTCGCGATTAACGGCAAACACTCACTATTTTTTCTATTTTACGGCAACCTAATTAATGAAGGGGATAGGTGAACGGAATTGCCGAAGCGCAAATAAACCGGCGAGCAATGAAAACGGCAGGAAGGGCGTAAAGAACACAAAAATACGCACACACCGGCGCAGATACGAACATACAGAAACAAGGGGTGACTAGTACTCGCGCTTATTCATAGGAAAAGCAAACAATAAGTGATATTTTATATTTAATCAGTTCTCGTGCGCGCGCGGAAGCGCCAACAGCTGTAAACTACAATTATCAGCAATTAGCTGATTGGAACTCACCTACGTATGTGGGCAACATCCATAGATATACCGAGCGTTTGTGCACTAACGCAATTAACAAATGAAATATTGCAAGAAGAGATGGAGATGGTGAACTGCGAGAATTGAGGGTGGGTTAGTTGGGAGGGAAGTACATCCCCGATAACATATCTTCCTCACTCGTCTCTTCCACACTTCTTTATTTCTCTCTTCGTCGTACTCACTGTCCGATATTCGCTTAAGAACAATTTGCAGCAAGGGGTAAAGTGAGTAGATCTGAAGCGACTGGAACTATTTACAGTTAGTTATTAAATATATCCCCAAAAGGAAAACGCCTACTCGCTACGAAATGCTCGAAACTTATCAATTGCATTTTCCGTTTGTTTTAAATTAGATCAATTTGTCAATTTTCCCCCACATGCTGTAGTAGAAGTATAGAGACCTGGTCTGGGGGTTATTGCGACGCCTCCATTTTTCATCGTAATAGAATTTCGAAATTAAATCTCCCCTTGCATACTGGGGTATGTATAGATATGGGGTTGGGGTTGACTGCGGGAGGAGGGGTAATGACGTTGGAAAGTTTCGTATTGCTCAAATCGACGTTGGGACTTGGGCTGATTAGAGAAACATGAATTTCAATGCTTCGTCACAAAGTCTGGTAATTTATTATATGAAATTGGACTAAAACGGAGTTGATGGTGGGGTATTTGTCATGGTGTGGCAATTATCAAAATATAAGAAAATAGAAATCTGTAGGAAGTGAGAAGAATCTGGTAATGGTTGAATAAATTGATATTATTTAATTGTACCATAACTAGCTTTACTTTTATCAATTCTAAAATAATAAAAAAAAAAGGATATCACAAAAAAAAGATACAAAATGTCGCAGTAAACAGTTAAACGATCCAGATGATGACCTCTGACCAGATCTGTGCATTTGGCAAGTTTCTCCAAGACAGTTTCCTTTAGAATTATCCCTTCAGGTGGTAAAGATGATCAGTAGTGAAATACCTACACATCGAATTGAATATTATATACTGCGTGGCGCAAAAGCAATGGCATAATTTGAATTGGCTGCCATTTTGTTATAATTGAAAAAAAAGAGCTCTGTTTTCATAAGAAGAGTATTTGAAAGTGTAAAATTGATGACATTAATTGGAAAAAATTATTGAGAGTTGATGCATAATTGCGCTCGTTTTGACGGCATTTTGAATTGTTGCTCGCAAAACATCTGGCATCAAATTAGGGATTTCTGCTTCAATGTTAGCTTTCAAGGCTTGCAAGATTCGTAGTTTGTTGTGGTAAACGCAAGATTTTAAGAAGCCCCACAGGAAAAAGTCTGGTACTGTTAGATCTGGCGATCTGAACGGTCAGTTCAAATCTCCAAAACCGGAGATCACTCATCCTGGAAATTGGTCTCTCAAAATCTCCATAGTTGTCCGAGCTGCGTGAGCGGTTGCTCTGTCCTATTGAAACTAACAATGATCGAGACGCAATGCAGTAACTTGCGGTAAAAAGAACTCGTTTAGCATCTGCCTGTAACGCTTACCATTTACGGTTACGGTAGTACCATCGACGTCTTCAAAAAAATAAGTGCCAATCACTGTTTCACTGCAAATGCCGCACCAAACAGTCACTTTGAGGGGATGTAATGGCTCTTTTTGCATTTCATGTGGATTCTCTGTGTCCCAGAAACGCAAATTTTGTTTGTTAACATAACCACCTGAGTGGAAATGGGCTTCGTCGCTCATTGTGATTTTTGATACGAAATCATCTTCATCTTGCACCAAATTCAACAGAGTATGGCAGTAAGTTAAGCTTGCCTGACGGTTAGCAGGCAGCAATTGTTGCGAAGACAATCGCAATCGCTGTCTGTTAGATTTTTGCAATTCAAAAGCATTCGTCAACCAACCTTCGTGAGAGACGGACGTGTCTCGATTTATTTTTTATAAAATTTAACGGCTATTTTGATAAAATCTTATTTATTGCAAATTCCAATCTAAGAATGATGGTTAATTGTTAAACAAAGTTTGTCATATTAGTATTTTATTCACGATTTACTTTACATAATTGTTGAGTAATTTGCCGATTTGCTCCTCCCAAAGGTATTCTGCGCCTTATCAACCAAAAAAATAAATAAATAAATTGTATTTTAATATGTTCGAGAAATTTGTTTGGTTAGGAATTTTGTGTACAACCAGTGCAGGTCAGTTTGCACAGTTGCAGTTGCGTTAATGAAACTGAAAGTGTTACAAATCGACCAAAATCCGGTCGAGATAAAAATCCTATAAATGAAGATAATTCTGTGGATGTTCTTATTAATCTTGTCTCTAATCATACCTCCTAATATATGATAGTTGTTAGAAATCAAAATATATCACGGAGTAGAGTAAAAATACTACAAAAACTTTTCTTAAGGTTATTTTATAATAGAACCTATAATTTAGCCAAAAATAATAATAATAATAATAATAATATAGTTTTATTCTTTCAGATTATGACATTGAAATGACATGAAAATAATAAATAAAGAAAACTAAATTAGTCAAAAATCAAAAAGAAATCACAAGACGTACTTCAAATGACAGCATAAGCTGTCCTTGCTCTACCAGTACACCTTGAAACATTTGATAAATATATAAGGAAAGTGAAACCTAAACTACCTTACTACCTAATATTCTGCATGAGCCCCTACCACATTCAAAAGCAAGATAAAATTAAAAGCAAAAAAGTGAATATGCAGTTAAGCAGCACAAAAAAAAGAAAAGTAAAAAATGAAAATGTCACATTAAAATCATTGAAAAAAAAAATAGAAACAAGAATATAGTAACAGCGTTTTTTTGTGTTTGTTTTTGAATTTAATTAAAACGGAAATTCTTACAAAATAACAAATACCACCTCACATAATAATATTATAATAGCTTACGTATTTGAAATACAAAAATTAGTGTGGCCATACAGCAATTTTGGAAAAATTACCATCTTCACCCGAGCTACATAGTGTCTTGTGTTCCTATGTATAAACAAAAAGCATATCAAATACAATATTATCGAGAGTTAACTAAATTAACCTACAATGTCAAAAGTCTACGTTGAAAATCATTATCTTATTCATAAACACACAGACTTGAAAATCCAGAAGTAAACCCCGTATTTAGACTAGAGAACTTCTGCTAAAATCAAAGATTTGCCCAGAATACAAAAAAAAAAATTAGGAGATCGTCTTGAGAGATATCCCTTTGAAATCCCAAAGACCTGTAAATCTTACGTTATTAGTATACGCTAACTTGAACATACTTAAAAAATGAATAATTTGTTTTTTTAATGTTAACTTAAAAATCTAACATCTCAATATTTCTAGTCTGTTTGGTTTAAAATAATCACAATATAAAAAAATCTAGAATTGCGTTTATATTTTCACTATATGGTGTTGAGTTTTACGTTCTCAAATTTACTACCTTGAATGATTCAGAATGAAGCTTGGTCTAACCACAACAATAGGCCAGTTAATTAGCAATTTTGAGTGCTGTAAATGACAATTTTTTAAATTGTAAATTAGCGCAATAAATCAATATTTATCTCTTTGACAATAAAATCAAATAAACTGCACACAATAAATTTCCATAAAGACATTTTGTGGTCATCTATTCCCCCTAGGCAAAGCTAGTCCATTTGCTGCACAAGCAGAACACTGCATTTTTACTCGTTATTGGTATTTCTGGAACTTGTGCTGAAATTTGAAATAGCATGCACAAATTAATCGGATATACGCATGCATTAGCACTGCCTATATCGTACTGAAATTGTTTACCGAAACCTATCGCACAATAATCCAACAGATGGCGGTACGTCGGCATTCCCGTACTAACGTGGTGTATCGTTGAGGTATGCAGGGCATTTATAGCCGCTCACGACGTTCGTCTGTCTACAACAGCGAGCTGCACACGTGACTATAGACCACCCTGACGAAACAAAGCTACCGACAGTGCCGCCAGATACAGCACCTTTCCTTTGCTGACGATCCGAAGCAATCGATTTGAACCACAATGGGAACGCGTGACAAACCCGTCGGAGTGTAGTTAGCTCCTCTCGCGATGAATAGCCGAAAGGTACGTAAAGGTAATTGCTTGGTTTAACGGTTCGAGAACGCCACCAATAACGAGATGTACCTTTCGTGTTACTAGGAGTGAAAAGATTCGGACGAACAGAACGATTGGATGTTTGCGGCGCTAATGAAACATGTGTGTGCGCGAAGAGAGACGATCGTTGCGTGGTAGTTAGTAAACGCGTAAGTGTTTAGGTGTTGACACTAACTAATGCACCTTGTTGGTAAAGTAAATTTGTAGACTTTAAGGGGAAGCTGGTGCGCCGACATGTGCCACTTCTTATCGTTTCTATAAGTAAACGAATGTTGTTAGGTTAAAAGCAAATGTTATTTGCTGTTATCTAAAAAGAAATGGCAAGTTGCTGTGGAGGTTATAAACATATTTTTTTGGTTAATGTTAAAATATATATTTAAACAAGAAAATGTTCAACTGTCTATTTTAGCCTAGAGGTGTCAGGTTTGCAATCTACAGATTGATATACAGACAAGCGCTGACGTTAACTATAAAAAGTTATTAGGCGACTTAAAGGCGGCTCCACTTACCGGAAACTTGAACATTTGTGGACAATTCTGAACATTTGATGTGTTGATTCAGTGTGTTTTTTTTCTTCTTCATATTACTGAGACAATTGTTTTTTTTTAACTGACACAGGAAAAAATTGTTAATTAATTGCAAATTTCGCTATGACGCTCATCTCAATGAAATAGATTACAGTCTGAAAAATCGTTGTCTATTATCTAAGGCTGCATTATTTGTTGCATCTTAGGCTGTGACAAAATTATTTCTGTATCATAGTCCTCTTCAGTTTTGGACTACCCCTAATCAGCACGTTCATTCATCTTACTCCATCTTCATTCCGCTCTGTTTGAAAAAAGTCTGATAAAGAACGCAGAGCTCATTGTTCAAGTGAACGTTTCCAGCAGCCTATCTAGCATACAGACATAAGTATGTGGCGATTGATTCCCTATGCGTCCAAGGTAGAATAAGTCAATCCTGATCTTTCTTTTCCATATAAATCTTTAACTAAACTACCTACCAAAAAAGCACCTCAAAGGATGTCAGTTACAAAACTGGAATTTTGGAAAACTTAACAAAGTAACTTGGACGTAAAAAGTCCCTAATAATCATCTGTCAGAACTCCATACAGAACAGCAAGTAGAAATTCTCCTCTGGTCTACTCGCTCTTCGGACTTAAGCCCGATTGAGCATGTATGGGATATGATGGGGTCGCTACCACAATCAGCAAACACCTCGCAGGAACTTCGTCGTACAGCAAGCCAGGGATGAGATGTCATTGATCAACTTATTGAGAGCATGCCTCGCAGAGTTAGATGGTGCATAAACAATCATGGGGATGTGACATTCTATTGATACATTTACATGCAGCATGATTTACTACTTGAAACTTGCTAATGTTTCAGCTTTATGACTTATCTCCTTCAAGGTGTTGCAAATTTTTTCGGCAGGCAGTTTTATAATAGATCAAGATTTTATTATGATTTACTTGCTGGGCGTTTTACAACATTGCTACCCAGCCCATAGATAATGATCGGATATACTACCATGGATTAGTTTTGAAGGACACCATTGCATATCCTTCGACAGATCCATAAGGATAGCTTGGACTTATGAGATATGGGACGCAATAAATATTTTATATAATCGCCAAATAGAAATTTCACAGCTTGCATAGTGGGCGGTACCAAATGTTCCATTTTCCTTTTCTGAATCGGAATCATCTGAGAATAAAAGTAATGTAAAAGAATACAGACACTAGTATTCGTTTCCTTTGCTTTGATTCCCAGATGATTTCGCGTAAAAAAAACGTACAAGGATAACCAATGCACAAGTAACTAGTGAACATATAGATAGACACCACAAGATCCTCATAATAAAAAAACTAGGAGTATTTTATTTACAGCTTACCACTACTAATTCAATACGACAATGACTTAAACATTTTTTTATTTCGGGCCTGACGCAAAGAAACGTAACATTAAATATCTGTTAAACGCAACGAATATTATATATGAATCAACCCCGATTAGATATTCAGGCCTACAACATGGGGTGGGAGTAGCTAATATGTCGGAGTATCGTACGGAATATTGAAGTGACGTTCAGTGATGATTTATCTACCGTTGTGAGATCATCGTTGTGCACTTAGGCCTATATACCATCATTTTTATGGTTTATTTCTATTATGTCTTTTGTATTTGAAGGATACTTCAAAAAATTTCCAAAAAAAAAGAACTTTATCAAAAGAAATTTTTCAACAACAATTAGAAGAAAAAGACTTACGAAATTACGATAGCATTTTACGATATTTAATTGAAACATACGTTTCTTCGTACTTGCGTAATATATTTCTAAATTATATCAAAAGTGTTAATATTGAAGAAACTTCTAGTAAAAGCCAAAGAAAGCTAAAAAAAAACGTAAGCCTTGTTATTTATTTATTTTTTCTGAGACGCACGCTTTTCTTCTAGGAGATCTTTCATGTGCCACATTTCATTAAACGTAGTTGCATAACCGTGTAGACGTGTAGATGAGATATCTATCCGCCGTTGCGTCCGGTGAAATGCCCTCGCTACTAATTTATATCGTACTTGTTTTGAATTACTCTATTATTAAACCAGTTAAGATACGGTTGTTCAATTGCGGTGTTTGTGTAGAAAACAGATCAACTATTGTCACATTACACGAGGAAGGAAATTCTCTGCGTGTAATAGCAGATTTATTAGTAGCGACAAAATCTACAGTGCATTACACTATTCGTCGCTACCGAGGCACCGGAACCTTCGAAGAGCGGAATCTTCCAAGTCCGTCACGGTCCCATATCAACCCTCAAGGAAGATCGACATTGATGGCGCCCGAAATCGCAGCAGAAATGAATAGGGGACGCTAACGACCGATATCTTAAACAGCAGCTAAACGCCGCTTATGGAAAGCCGGTGTATTCGATTGCGTTGCGGTAAGAAAGCCGTTGCTCGATCGCGGGAACTGCCACAAAAGGAGTACAGTGGGCCAAAACTCATAGAAATTGGACCGTAGAAAATTTCAGAAACGTTCTTTCACCTGTTTTTCACGTTTTACGATATATTGTGATTGCCTTTTTCTCAGAGGACGCTGTCTAATTTTACCTTCTTAATTAGACCTGTCATTTCTGTAGTTCAATATTACTGTGTGTTTAACTAAACTTTTAAAAGTTACTTTAACATTACGTTATTTTAGCCCAACACTTTATGTGTTGTATTACTACAATCTACTGATGTTCATATAACCCAATTTCACTATGTACCATAAATAAATTTACTAAATATTCATAAGCTTCCGTACACAGCTGATGTGGAGTCGCATATATGTACAGCCATAAATCAATATTATTACAAAAAGAAACATTAGTCAAATTGCTCATATAATCTGTGCATACCTAAAGATCAGGACTTCACAGCTTTGATTTATTAACAAACTTGAAACTGCCCGTAAAAAAATGCAACAACATTTATATCTATAATTCCGTAGCATTTCTAATAACTCCGGGCGTTCAATTTTCTATTTTCCTGCCTACGTACATACGTCTTGTTTACCGATTAAATAACATCGCGTTTACCATCTCTTTCTCTCTACCACGATTCCAATGTTCGGCGGAGGCATTGGCAACGTTATTACCATTGAGCGTGGCGTGATGAGGCGCATAGCTTGATTACCATTAAATTCCCGTTTTTCTCTCTATGCCAACAACATCTATCGCCCGTATATTATTATTATATGTATAATATCGGATCTAGTGGCTAGGCGGCGAGCCGCACCTAAGAATAATTTACTAATATCAATAAATGCAATATGCATTACCGAGGAAATTAATTCATACATTTAACGGCGCGTACACTTACAAATGCACGTTTTATTTCGTTCTCTGGTTCTAGAGTGTATTAAATGTTGCATGCGATACGGCAAAAAGGAGTATTAGCGTTCCTGGCGATAAATATTAATTTATTAATATATTACGTACACGGCAACGTTTATTTTAATAATTATAATCGGGATAACACGATTCGTTTATATATATGTATATATTTTATTCCTATTTGTTGTAGCGTATCGTATATTTGACTCGCAGTTTGAAATCACACGTTAAGAAGAATATTGTGCAATTCGTTTGTTGTTATAAAGGAGATAATTTACGCTTGACATACAAATTCCAGTCGTGATCTCATGCATCTGAATGAGTTAATAGTACATTGTGCAATGTAGCTTTTCACGTGCATTTAATAGGTTGGGCTTTCTAATTATATCCACGAGAAGAAGATTGATTCTTCAAATTTCTTCAACATTTGACCAGTGTAAGGAAGGGTGAAATGATAAATGGAAAAATTGTGGCTGATTTTCGCGTGCAATAGTAAAATATTATTATGCGCACCCTCAAAAAAAACATTGGAAATGATGAGTAAATTAAAATGACCTAATAAGAATCACTAAGACCATTCGTTAGAGCCACATCATTCTGTGACATAACCAAATCGCAAATTATATGCAAAGTCTTTAAAGAATGAAGTCCGAGATATTGGAAAAAGTACCAAGAGAAGGCACAATCCACATATTACCAGCAGTAGCGTCCATAAATGGTATTACTTACCTATTACCATTCATATTGTTCATGAAACGTTACTTATCGATACTTGAAAGAAATTTGAGTATAAGGTGGATACTACAATGTAATAAAAGTTCTTTGACAAAGATCTTCGATAAAGAACTTTTGTAAAAACTTTATAAAAGACGTCCATCTTTTTAAGAAAAACTAGCCTATTATACTATAAAAGTTCTTTATCAAAGATCTTTTTATGCTATTATCTGCGTTTTTTCGTTGACAAGGTGGAAGGTTGGAGTTCATATTTGGGTGAAATACCTTTGAAATACCAAAGGCTTAAAGTACTTACTGAAAGGAGTGATTCTAAGTGTATTGATACTGGCTCTACTCCAACTTTTATTCTCAAAGAACTGTTAGCATAACCTTCAGCTGCAGAATCCTTCCACCCACTATGACGCTTTATTCTTAGAAGATCATCCCCACGATTGGTCGAATGTAAGGCAGATGAGCGCATTAAAACATTAACCAGCGATAAATTTGCTGTTAGGAAGCTGCGATCAATTTTGGCATTTAGCCTACTTTATTTGTGCCAACTAGTTAAGCGGCAAACTATGGTACTTTGTGCGAGAAAATAATGCATATTCTATTTCTAAGACATTTTAATGTAATAAATATTAAATTCCCATAGTGTCTTTAAAACTCGAAGCGGGCTCCAAGCACTATATTTGGAAAACCTCTTCCAGAGTAATTTAATGATTTTTTAAAGACACAAAAAGGGTATAGGGCTATATTTAGATACCGTAAAATCTTTCAGTTCTGCATTTGTTCAAAAAAAATGTACTTCAAAGTTTTTTTTTTACCATTACGTTTCAACCATAATCTCAGAAAAATCTTTAAATAGTGTCGAATTGATGTTTATATACATGGAGTTTTCTATTTACCTCTAGTTACGTATTTCTTTTTCTGTAACTCGTCCTTACTACACCTTTTTCTGCCTTAGTATTGTTTTTTTGTCAAATTTTGATTCCCTTGTTTATTATTTACTAACAAAATATCTACCTAATACTAACTACTGACGAATGACAATTTAAGTATTCATATAATAATATGTCTCTTTTTATCTTTCAGGTAAGCTTGTGGATTCTATTTTCTATAGTTCGGAAATTATTTACCCAGCCAAGGGTAAGTTGATATATAATATAATCAATCTAATATCATAAAAAGCATGAAAATTTTGAGTTAACTGTTTTATAGAACATTCTTGTCCTCAAGATGTAAATATATTAATTAATTTAGTTAATGTTTAAATATTTTTTTTAATTTAAGTTTTCTTATGTAAATATATCTCTACATCAGCAAATACAGTAAAAATAACTGATAATTTATTCTTAGCAGATAGTGTAAATTATGTTTCTTTTTATTTCTTGAGATAGTGGCTTTTTTGTACAATTTAATGAAAAATTTACTAAATTAAATCATTTTTTAACGTTTCGACAATTTTTTTTATTGTCTTCTTCAGAAAATATCAATGCCTTTGAAATTTTCTGGAGAAAAGGCATTGATATTTTCTGAAGAGGACAATAAAAAAATTTGTCGAAACATTAAAAAATTATTTAATTTAGTAAATTTTTCATTAAATTGTGCAAAAAAAAACCGCTATCTCAAGAAAGAAAAAACATAATAACTGATAATATAGTAAAAATATCAGTTATTTTTACTGTATACCATCAACAACTCATATTTTAGAATAAAAAAACGTATTTTGAAGAAAATATTAATTCGTTCATTTGCAAGGAGTGTGACCATGAGTTTTAGACTGCACCTGCTTGGTGCAAAGATCAACAATTTTTTATCATAGTTCCATTTACTAGCTCTGAAAATATTGTTTTCGTCCAAACGTATTTCATCTTTTATTATTTTAAATATTACAGTTATTCATTTGAATATTATTTATACAAGAATCCCTGCTGTACGGTAATTTATTATAAGTATTTCTGAGTTGTTTTCATTCTAGCGAAGTTGAGCAGAAATATAAAATTCTATTACTATATACAGATGATGTTTTCGATGTGAGCATTGTGTTTCACTGCTGGCTTAAATAAATATACAGTGTGCACGCGACCGTTGTGCCGATGGGTATATTAATAATTGCTGGGTAACCGTAAGGGTGCATATACCTGTTGGTGTGTTATGATTCAATTTTATCAAGGCTCATATTTTGAGGTTCTAAATTATATTCTTGTCAGGAATGATTTTGGTTTGTCTATTTATTGAAAAAAATCTTGCTTTAAAACGTTGAACCGTGTTACGGACGGGGTTAAGAATCTTGGGTAAATCTTGGGTTAAGAATATGCCTCTTAGGATAGTTAACTGAAAACTGCCAGTTATTTTCGCGGAATCACGTTACAAAAAAGTAATTGACAGTATATAGGATCCGACCAACTAAAAAAAAATACGTTTCCTCCGAGCACACCTCATCAGCTGACTCATTAAATGTTTTGGACCAATAAACGCTCCTCCATTTTCGTTTGCTTTCTCAGTTTCCTGATCTGGGCGTCAGATAATCCGAGCTGTTGTACTCCTGCAACACTGTTTTTGGCATTGTCACTGTTTTGTCTGGTCCTCCAAGATAGTATTATAGGTTTCCGGAATCCCGCTAGAAGAAGTTTCCGATCGGCCCCAGTAGACATATCTTAGAAGCAACTACCAAACCTCAATCGTAGGTAACTGTGCTACAACACAAATAATACAAGAAATTAAGTTTCCCCGTTAAAGTGGTGCAATGATGGTTCCAAGTGTTCGTCTATATCTACACCAAGAAATTGAACTTTGTTAACATTATTCAATATTTGATCCTCTAAACTCACCTTAATTTCAGAACACTGTTTTTGTCTATTACGAAAACGAATGATTTGAAATTTTTCCGCATTTAAGTATAACGAATTTCCATTTCCAAATCTATATTGTTCTTGTCCGACATAAGGAAGATTTTATCATCCGCATACATTATAAGCGATGCATCAGAAACAATTGCAAATCATTACTATAAAGTAGAAACAAAACAGGTCCTAAAATAGAACCTTGTGGGACTCCTGCATTGACGCTTCGACATTGTGAGTCGATGATATTTTATTTTCGTGAGGAAATCTCTAATGTCTCTTACAGGATTTCCCGTATATCAACGTATAAAACTAACAAAAAAATAATGCGTATATACATTAATTTCCTGTTCCATCAAACGGAAACCATTTCTAACCGTTCTTTTTTTTTTCACTTTGCACATGACGTAGGATATGCATAAGTTTTTCCTACAAATACCATTATTAAGAATAATTTCTATTCCTGATGATAATGTCACAGATACTCCCTACATTACACCTACATATTTGGATAAAAATGTAATTCTCAGAAGTGTAACGAATGTAAAACACTGTGTGGGTGTACATAACATTATATTTATTAAAATTAACTGCTAGTAGTATCATGTGAGGGGGTAATTAACGTGAATATTTTTTTGTTTAATCGCTCAAATAAAACAACGTCGTTACAAGGAATTCTAACTGCGTCCGGCATGCAACATTTATGTAATGTCCGTTCTAGTTATGGAAATGTGGAATAAATAGTCGTGTCGGTGAAATGAAATTATTAATGATGTTATTTTATTAAAATATAGACTGTATATATACGATTACGCAGTAAAATCTAGTTTAAATAGACTTCTCATTCAACCTCATTTAACTTTTAATTTAGGAAATAAGAAACAAGCTACTATACTACAGATCGAAAGGAATTTTTAATATATTCCCCTTTAAACTTTATTGATTGAATATTTATTCTACTGTAACAATACACAATCAAGGGAGATCCGTACGCTGCGAATGGCGCCGGCGTTGACAAATTTACTGTTTCTCGAAATAATTAAATTCCCATTGCAAGCGTGAGCCGTCACACCGTATCGGCATTTAAATTATGTTATGAATGCGCGGAGAAATATTAAGCGAAGCCTAGCACATAGTTGGCATAGCGACTGGGCGCCCCGTCTTCGTTCCCCTCTCAGTATGTCTTTCTCTTTTTCCGTGTCTTTTCCAATAATATCAGATCGTATGAAATTTGTTATAAATAACCGCTGTTAAATAACAACACAGCAGCACAACCTTCATTCTTAATTTACGCTTTTAATTAGGACTCGGTTAATGTTTTCGATAATCATGCAATGGCGTCGCTATGATATCCTAATAAATTATTTTGCTAAATGGAAATTATTTGTATATTCAATTTAAACCAGTTACTTCACAAAAATAATAAGAATATTCGATATTCTGATATGATTTTTACTGTACTGTTAGTAATAGCTGTTTGTTAGTTGTAAAAGAAGTTGTTATTTACATAAAGTCTATACTTATCTAGCAAATGTTGTAGGTGCTAACTCTGTCTCTCACATGACTTATTGTTGGAAGAAAGAGACGATAACGGGGTTAGAGAACATTTTCTATAATTTACTAAAAACAGATGTCAGTGTTTCATTAATGGTAACGGAGCGTCATCCCGCAGGGCTTTGTTTTAGGACCCCTCCTTTTCATTAGACTCCGATCCAAATATAATGATACTTGCACACAACGCGATTTTGTGTATTAGAGGGAGAGAGCCGTAGGAAGTATGAGAACCATCTACGGGGCGCGTTGTATAAAGTCTTGCGTGAAAACATTAGTCTGCATATTCGATTATTTGTCGTTCAGCTTTCGCTGTGTGCAATGCGGTGCTCTGATACATTTTATGTCATTTATCTACTTCTTTCTTAAATCTTTTTCGAAATCGGTTTTTTTTTAATCCTTCAGCATTATCAGTTTGTTAATTTTTAATTTTTTTAGAAAATAATGAATATCATCCTTGAGAAGTATAACAGAATAAACATCGGTTATAGTTTATTTCTTAATTTATTTTTGTTTGGGAAACTAACAGTCGAACACAAAAGAGCTTCCACAAATATATTATATAATAGTATAATACGTTTGTATGACACAAAATAATATATACAATCAACGATGATAAAGTTAATCAAATGTAAAAATTACAAAATTAATTAATAAGTATAAGTTATTTACAAAAATTTAAAGATCGCGCAGAAAATAGTACTGTATTTTATTTGCCTGTTATCGCTGTTCTCTTGTAAGTGTATTATCAGCATCACACATAATGTCCGGTCTGTCACCCTATATCAAGGGTTCAAGTCCCAGTCTATCTATCCCACTTTATCGAGTAGGCGTGAGCTATATTCTACTTACCACTTCTTCTGCTTGTAAACATATTCTAGCCAATAAAATATAAGTGTAGTAGTAGTGAAGTGGTGTCGTGTACCTACTCAGAAATGGTTGGAATGTTTTCTTTTTTGATGTTTTCTTCCCCTACATTAATTGCTATTAGTATGATAAAACATATTAAGAATATAACAGTGGGTGCTTTAAGAACATTTCCAGATTCACGAAATACGTATATAACTCCAATAAATTTCCCATTTCATATAATGAGCATATTAATTATTTAATTCATCAAGCACTTGATGTTGGTTTATTTAAACTAAACTGCAATTCGATTGTGACAAAGGAAATTCACACTTTTCAAATTAAAAATCTTACTCGATAAGTGAAAAGTTTGTTTTATTTCCAGTATTTTTATATTCGATATAATCTCAAACGATTACTAATCAATCAAAAACATTTTAATCATTTCCGAGTAAATATTTGTATTATAAGACCTCACTACCTTTCTTATCGGGTGGAAAATCCTTTGTGGACACTATGTGTGTACTATATTGACATGGTAGTGTAAGACTCCCAGTTAACTGATATACCCATTAAAACGCCTTAGTAACTTCTTTTGAACATTCACCGAACCATGTGTTGGATAGCTTCCTCACAAATACCTTAGTGCGAAGTTATCTTCACTTATGTCCCCTTAGCTTTCATTATTGTTCGGACCATTTAATGTACCGCCTCCTAGTTTCCTGGCGACGTTAGCATAACCTCAATCAAATTTGTGCTTGTCAACTTTTCTCTGCACCTCTTGTCTGTCTTCTTCCTAATGGCCGCAGAGCAGAATGGCGTGTTCCGGGGTATTGCCTTCTCTATTCTTGTAATGAATACTTTGAAATAACCGTGGCCCATGAGAAATTGTGTCAGGTAGAACTCGACATTTCTGTGGTTACATCTCAACCACTTACTCAGGTCTGATGTGAGACCTTAAATTTTATTGGCTAAAATAAGTTTTTTTAGGCGCAAAAAGGGTGCAATTAAAATCACTTTTATCATAGGTATAGATTTCGCCTACTTGCTGAAGTGAAACGTTAGACTGTGAACGGATCTGATCGGACATTATGCATGATGCTGATGGTACAATTGGGAAGATTCTTAAGCTATGTTCTGACTAGCAAACATTTTGCTGCAAATTGATTGCAGCAAACAATTTTTGCAAGTGTGAACTGCTCAGAAAACATATTGCAGCAAAAAGATGTTGTTCGTGCAAGTTATTGCAGCAATATATCTTGCGTAGGTGTGAACAGATAACTTTTGATTGCCCGTACTGTTTGCATGCTTGCGACGGTCGATTGCACGTGTCAGTCGCAAGAGAGTGTTTGCACGAGATGGCCAAATTTGCGTGGACAAAAGAGTTGACCCAAAAATTAATGGCAATTTATGAATCTAATCCCGAATTATTGGAGGTATCAAATGTGGATTACAAAAATCGCAATAGGAAACAAAGCATTATTGACGACTATATCAAAAGAGCTAAATATTTGTGAAAATGAAATACAAAAAAAATCCATAATCTACGCACACAATTCCTATAGGAAGTGCGACGTATTAAAAAGGAAAAAAAGTGGACAGAGAACTAGTCATAGTTATGAAACTAAATGGGCATTTTTTGAATTATTAAAATTTATTTCTACAAACATAGAATGCTCGCCAACTATAAACAATCTGGTAAGTTGGTGGTTGTGAACAAGTAGTAAATAAATAAATTAAATGTGTTGGTATTGTCAGTAAACTTCTCCTTCAGTAGATAAAAAATAATCTCTGAACTCATCGCGGACATCTTCTGCTATGATTCTCATGAAATTTACAAAACTGCGGGCATCTTCATTTCTCAGTTCTTGTAGAAGTTTATTATGGAAACCCAATTCGTTTCTTTGAAGTATCCATTCTCTTACCTATATTTTCCTTTTCTTATTTTTACTTGTTTTATTCCTTTTCCTTTTTAACAAAAGCATTACTGCCGCTGCAGCGATTCCTTTCACGGACGACATATCAACTTAACTGCTAGAAGTTTCAAATCAAACTGATGCAAGAAACATATGCCAATGTGAATAGCTACGCAATATTTTGCAGCAAGTAGGGCCACTGAAATTTGCATAAGTCGTGCGATGCACTTACAGTAATAATTTGTATTTATTTTTTTGCACAAGTGTGAACAGAGCTGCAAATACTTGCCGCAAATTGTTTGCTAGTCAGAATAAGGCTTTAAACATTTTTACTTCGCTAAATATTAAGCATTGATGTGTATCTAAGTAAATGGCAACCAAATTAACAATTTTATTTTAAAATGAAATCTTGAGTATAAACGAATTCTAAATAAAACAAAACATGTTAACCGATATTATTATATCTTCTCTTCTAATTCTTTTTGCAATTGATAAATTGACAAAAATTATATCATGCAACCAAATCTTTGAGCACGAAAAAATTCTGATACGTTCAAGTATAAAAGAAATGTAAAACTACGAAATTTTAAATCAAATAAAATTAATGTATTTCTAAGTAGCCGTTTCGTGTTTTCGAACGCCGGAATGTAAATAAATGTATTCAGACAGGGAATAATAATATTTATTCAATATTTTCGTGGAACCCGCCGTCTGGGTTCCATTTTAAAAATATTCCCTTCCATTTATTCACAGAACTAATATTTATTTAAAGTACCCGTAGCATTCATTTCTTTCAATATATTCCATATATTATGCTGCGTTCCTATATCCAACGCACACACGAATTCGAACACACACACACACAAACACATCTCGTGTGCTACACATTTCCTTGTATTTATTAAAACCATAACGTCGGTATGTAATATTAAAACCGTAGTAGCAATCTTAATATTTTCGCGCCGAAAGATGTTTCGAGATAAATTTAATATTTAAAAGAATATACATATATATATATAATATCCTAACGCAAGAACTTCTCAATATTAATATTTATCGATCCGAGAAGGACGTTTTACTACTTTTTATTTTACGATTTCATCTAAACAGAACTAGAATCGTTAAATCGCGATCGAACGGTGAAGAGAAAGACGGAAGAATGAGTCGATCGTAAACACTAGTTTCTTCGCAGACATTACGACACGTTATTTTCGGGTTTTTTGTTTAATAGAAATTTAATTACGGTTTACGTTTTAATTTATAGTTTTTAGTTTATAGAATTTTCGGGTGATCGCTTTTTATTTTTTCAATTTATAAACTCAATTTTAACGAGCGGCGCTACAGAATCTATTAAGAAAATATAAACTTCGATCATCAAAGCGCGCGTTGCTGGACGATAGGAAATTATGAGTTTAGATAGATAGATATTATTAATTCTTTTCTTTTTGTGTTGTTTTCTTTACTTCTGAGCTGTTTTAAAATCTTTTTTTTTTACGACGGAAGAGAATACACAAGGCATTACGTAAACTTTGTATGTCGTATGTAACCTAAAATAACTTAATAATTGGTGGATTGTTTCGCACAAGAGAGGGAGGTAAGATTTTATTATTAGGATGTAGTTTCACAGAAAATAGCGCAAATGCTTGTGCAGTGTTAATTCTATGAATCTTTATTGAAGTAGGTTTTTAAATTGCTGATTATGCACTAATTTAAATATTATCAGGATTAAAATAGGTATTACTGCATACAGTATAATAATTGGAGTGACATACATTAGCAGACGATTGCGTAATTTACGAACTAACTTGTACTCGTTAGTTTTGCTGCATTTTTACGACATCCGATACATAGTTAGAAACACATAATGCAATCCTGTCAGTTATAAATTTTTGTTATACGACAACCATATTTCCTTATTTTTGATTTATTTATACGTTGAATAATAACATACAGATAGGATTAAATTCCATCTGCCTTAACATACAAAACATGTACCAACATCTAGATAACTGACATCTTAATATCGGCTTAATTACTTAATCGTAAATTCTAATCTGTCTTCTTATGCTCACGTTATTATCCAATATTTAAACAGTTCATTTCGCCGCATGGTGCAGAAAGAAAAGGATAAAGATAATAGGAATAAAGAGGAACCGAGCTCTTTTTGTTAGCGTTAACACGGTTTAAAATTCTGACTCTATGATGGTAGAGCAATGAATAATTACGGATTTTATACGTAGATACATAAGTTGACGAGTTGTAATCTGAACTGCTGTCAGATTTTTAAATATGTGCAGAATAAAATGACGGCAATTAGTTGTGGTAATTAGTTTCAAATGAGGAACGATCGTATAAACTTTTTTACAAGCCGTTTTTTTTTTTTTTTACTTCTAAATGAGAATAAGTAAGTCATTCAATATGCAAAGCGTCAAATATCTTTTATACGCAATCATAATAGCAATATAGCTATTTTGCATGAGGTTGGAAAATACGTCATTGCTGGATGCAAAGTGTTTTTCTTGGGTTGAAAGTGATCACTGGCATCTCTTGGGT
Organism: Protaetia brevitarsis; assembly: GCA_004143645.1. NCBI lineage: Eukaryota > Metazoa > Arthropoda > Insecta > Coleoptera > Scarabaeidae > Protaetia > Protaetia brevitarsis. Next base: position 2,398,679 of record RXPK01000304.1, read on the forward strand.
GGATAGTGACGTTTCTGTCAATAATCAAAAACATCAAATGTCAAAACTATCTTACTGCGGTTTAAGTACGTATTTAGTTATTTTAATTCGACAAATAATTGCTAAAGTAAAGAGTTTTAAATTGTTGCATGTACGTTATTTTATTAAAAAAAACCTTTTATGCATGATTTTTGACAAATATATATTGACAACGAATTGCATATCACATTAGGGTTAGAACTACGGTAGCCACGTATGCAGTATCTTATGGATATACACATGTTCCTTTTTTCGAAAAGCAATGTACAAAAATTTAGCACAAACTCATATTTTATTTATTAACATTAAATCATATATTTAAATTTTTGATTGTTACCTATATATAAATTTCCAGAGCTATTCATCACAATTGATACATATAATATATATAATAATTGCTTTGTTTACTGTTTTATAATGTAATTCAGTTTAACATGATTGCGAATAAAATAGTATACAAACAGTAGTTAGTCAAATATAGAAATACTCTTTTCTACGCTGTCGCAAATTATCCACGGAATTCTGCAGGGGTCGGTTCTGGGCCCGCTATACTTTTAGTTTATTTAAATGATTTAGGAAATTGCGATTTCATCTCAAATTTTATTCTTGTTGCTAATGACGCGATAGCTATAAACAGCGCTAACACAGTTAGCGATGAATTGCTCGCTAGCTGCGCTTCTGGCTAAGGTAGATATTCTAAATGTTAACATCAAAAACTGGTTCCTTGTCAACAAATTTAGTTTAAATGAAGCCAAAACTTTGATATTCACACTACGACCGTTAGATAATTATAACAATATTACAAACACTCGGAGTTTTAACCGAGATGACACCCACTGCAAAAAAAGGATATGGATACTTTGACAATGAAGTTATCCTCTATTATCTTTTTGTTAGAGTCATTGAATAATAAAATATAATATTGATCATTTGAGAAAAAAAACTTTCCTATATTTCACTCGGTGATGAATTATGCAATGTTAGTTTGAGGTCATGAGGTCATTCTTGTCACATAGCTAGAGTATTTGCATTTCAAAAGAAGGTGCATTTGGCTGTCTGGTTGATTCATATTAGAGCGATATTAACTCCAAAATGGTGATGTCCTTGAAATTATATATTCTGGTCATTTCTTTGTGTTATCTATGTTTTCATCTCTAATATTAGATTTCTCCAAATTTATTTAGGACTGAAAACAATCCAATTTTGGAAATTTGGAGAAATATAATTCCATGGGTGAAAATATGGATATCACAAACAAAGAGATGACAAGAATATATAATTTCAAAGACATCTACAGGTGGTTCAAGTCGCATACCTACATTTTAAAAGCTGAAATTCCACAAGGGTCCGTTTTAGGACCGTTATTATTTGTTATGTTTATTAATGATGTTACAGAACGTATATCGTCAAAATGCTTACTTTATACGGATGATATTAAGATCTTCCGTAGGATTGCCGAATATTACAAGGAGATTTAATGAATCTTGAGAAATGGTGTATCGCAAATGGCTTGCTTCTAAATACGAGCAAGTGCAAAACCATGACTTTCACAAGGAAGCAATATCCTACACGCAATAATTAGCATTTAGGTGCTGTTGGATAATAAAGATATTATTATTATTATTATCACCACTATGACAGGAGTTAATATCACTACATATAGATCCAATGATGAAGCTATAAAATTCTGGAAACGTTTTAAGAGTGAATAAATAAATTGTTATCTTAAAGAAGCCTTATTCCACGAATTTGAGTTTTGGAAAGATTTTATGAAAACCGAACCTACTTATCTGCAACATACTAATTTTCCTTTATCCTACAAACTTGGCAATTTGTTTAGTCTATTTTGCATTAAATCATTCACTGATATTTTTCCACTAACGAGGCAATCAATGTTGTGCGTTGAAAATACAAATTATATAGGAAAATCTCTCCTTTAACACTTATTCTATAATAATCTAAAAAACAAAACCTGCTTTTAAAAAAAATCAAATTGCTATAAAAAAATAATCGCAATACCCGGAATCGTTTACAGCAATTAAACTTCAGTTTAATTACACGGTTGTCGACATCTCATGAGTTCATTTATAGAATAAATATTAGTTATGCATCTAATTATTATAAAATAGGTATAGATAGCAACATTGTAGGGAAATGGTGCCTGTTTATAAATTTCTCTTAATTTAACTCAAATAAAATTTGATAAACCGGAAATTATTTCGTAAATTACGAGTTGAAGAAGAAAGAAGAAAAAAATAAAAACTAAAGAATATAATCAATTAGTAAAACAAATTCAAGATTTTCAAAGTTGTTTTTTTTTCTATTTGTTTATGAATAATGCTATTTAAAATCCAGTTCCTTAGGGTATTCACAGTTCACAGAAATATTCGTTAACTTAAGCAGGTGGCTTGTTTAGATGTATATGGGCAAACAAATATTTATTTTTCTAGTGAAGAGCACTTCTATCAGTAGGAAAGAGGCAATATAACTTAAAATTTTTAGGTTTTACAATAGCGCCCACTCAGGAAAATTCTTTTATGACATTGGATCATTATTACTTGCAGGTAATTTTAACATGAGAATTGTTTTTTTTTTAATATAGTCATATTTGTTGTCATAACTAGCAAGAAGTTTTAAGATCCCATATTAAATTATTTTTCTGTTCGAGTCTTTAATTATTAGTTACAGATATAATTCTAAATGCTATCTAATACTTAATGCAAGACTGTGTTTCGACAGTTGTATTTTATATATATTTTTCTTTTTCTATTGTCTTTTACAATGTTTGCTATTTTCTCTTTTGTTTACCAGTTTTCATATCATGTAATGTTGAAAATAAAGTTCTATTATTATTATTGTTATTATTATTAAATTTAAAATTGTTCTTAATAATCTAAGTCAAGCGGAACGCTTGACTAGGAACTTCTTAATATTATTATTAATACGAAAGTATGCAATATATAATTTTAAAACTATGTAAAGCTCTTTATTCACTATACAATCCTCAGGAGTACTTAATTAAACTTGTGCTGTTACAACAGAAAAGTCTTTGTCATCATAGAAAGACTACGTAGTATCTAAAAAGGAAAAAGTATGACAACACTCTCATAGCGTACCTACATAAAAGAGCTTTTGTAAACGCACATCCATACTGTTTTGATATTTAACTTTATACAACGGCAAAGCGTACGACGCGACGTACGTCACAGAAAAGCGTATTCGTTTGACGAAAAACCGACTAAAAAATATATAATTAACATATTAGTCTCTGTCGGAATTATAAAAGAACTAATTTAAATAAGCTGCGGGAAAAAAGGAGAGCGCCCCGGCGGCCGAACGGCATCAAGGCAACCAACCAGCCAGCGCTCAGCCCGGAGACCGCCAGCCGAGAAGAAAAAACAACGAAAATATAATACGTAATGCGATTAAAAAGTCTCGTTTTTTCGCCGAGGAGGCAAATACGATTACGCCCGCGTTGCTGTCCCAGTCCTCGTGCGCTGATGCCCGTGTATAAAGACATCCGTGTCGTGTGAACGGTCAAACGAACACGGTAGAGTACGGCGATAACAAGGAACGCTGAAAAAAGGAGACGATGACAGACGACAGCCAACTTTGTTTGTTGGGAATACTGCGGAAAGATAAAGGACCAAAATTGAAGCCGTATTTACGAGGAAAGAGTGGAATTATTAAAAGACGATACTGTTTTTCATTATACAGTGCCCGACAGTTGATTATTCTCACATGGTGATTGATGTAATTTGGCTCAAAGATTACTGGTTACATTCGTAAAACCGAGCATATATTTAGATTATACATTTTAGCAACGTTTACACTCAACTTTGCCTCAAGATTTGTTACGGTTTTTTTACTTCGCTTACCTCGAGTTAGTTTTCCGCTAGTCTTTTCGACAAGCTTTTGTAACCTTATTTTCTTCTATTTCCGTACTCTACCTTCCTCTGAAGGTAGAGTACGGAAATACGTGCTCCTACGTCTTGTATTTTCACAATGTAAACATTATCGTATAATTTTTGCCTTTCAAATTGTGTTTTCTTTCCCCTGTTAGAACGACCTAGCTAGAATTTGTAATATCTTTTAATTCTCATTTACTTACAGTTAGTTTCTTATACTTATAACGGTCTCAGATTTTCGTTTAAATTCCTTCAATTTTAGTGAATTCCTTCAATTCCGTGTTTTGACAGTTGACGTTTTCATTTTTAGGTAAGGTTAGATCTGTTCGTTTGCACTGCCGTAGTTATCGATTCCCACGCATCGATTTGTCGATTGATCGTGTTCCATTCAGATGCCTTATTCCGTGTTTACATCTTTCCAACTTTAGAGGGCACCTCCATGTCTTTTTACTCGTTTTATTTATCTGTCTTCTGATTGGTTGCGTGACGTATTTTTACTTCCGGCTTCCTGTCTATTCTTGGTTGTTGTTTAGACGCGTTCTTACGGATACATCTTCCTATCTTTGGAAATTTTGGATATTTTCACACATCTGTGGATTTTATTGGAAGGTTGCTTGAAATAATCATTGGCCGTATCTTCGCTTGTGTTTGGTGTGGAAATTTCATGATTATTACGGCGGATGAGTCCGATATTCTGGGATTTAATTTGAGAACCACGTGTCTGCAACGCCATATCTGTCTATTTCTTCTCTTTGTTGTAAAACCTCGTTATTTAACGAGGTCCTTTTTACCCCCCTTTAATTTTAATTTTGGAATCTTCCCATCGTTTGTGTGAACTTTTGAACACCCATGTGCGTCTGAGGACTTTTGCGATTTAAATCCTTCGGAGAACCTATCTCCTTTAGAAACTCAATGGACCATCTGTTGCGGGTATTACCGAGTCAGCCCAGAGGCTACGATCTGTCAGTCCCCATAGGAGAGGATCTCTGCGCCCCGCTACCAACTCACCGAGGGCAAAGCTAAATGCACGTTCTCTTTCTTTTTTTATTTGTAACCTTTCCGCGATTATAATAGGAAACCACCCCCGATCATTTAGTTTTTTTTTGTATTTAATGTAGTAAAGTAAATTTTATATGTTGTGCCTAGAATCGGAGGGTGCTACCTAGCGTTAATTTAGTAAAATAGTTTAATCTCAATTCGGATTCATTTACTTTTTCATTTACTTCTTTGTTCCCTTTACTCACTTAATTTCAATCAATTGTCAAACACCATCCGATTGAATATCGGCTTGGCATATACAGGGTGTTTATTCACCTTTTCACCATTCAAATATTTAATTCTATTTTTGTGTTTTTGTAACCGTAACATTTCAATCAATTTATAATTTAAGAAATTTTGTTTGTACAAGTCCATGCGAGCGGTTCGCGTTGGCCATAGCGTTCGGCATTCGTGTCGTATCTTAGGACAACCTGTCATTTTTTTTTTTACCGTATTTAAAATCAATTCGACAACAACATTGCTCCTTTTGAGTTTTATTTCTTTTTATTTGTCAATCTGGCAATAACCTTTATTTGTTTATTTATATGTCAAGATTTCGCATTAAAAATTATATTTGCTTTGTCAGTAAACTCATTCTTTTATTTCTTTGTGTGTAAACATTTGCAACCCGCTTTACCCCCGACTTTTATTTAACACCGTGGATTCCTGCTTATCTTGGGGGCATGACACGGTAAGTAATCCTAAGCAGGTGGCGCCGAAATTTTTATCCATCTTGGGTTTGTGTTTCTATCAACCCACTCCCTCGCCGACGAGCCGGCTGGCACCCTGCATGATTGCCGAATATCAACCCACTTATTCGAAGGTTTGTAAAGCGGAAGTGCATCACCTTTTCTGTTTTTATTTTGATTTCTTGCCTCACGTTTTTCTCGGTATTCTACCGTCACTTTCGGTGCCGGAAATATAGATAACAGATTTCGAATCGCTAGAATTTGGGAAATTCATTATCATTTCTATTGCAATTTACTTTCACTAGGGTAAATGTACAGTCGTCGACATTATTATTTACCACTCAAACGCATGGCTCGACGCTCTGATGGCGGCCATGTGGTAGCCATTGTACCTGTTGCTGCATATAACAGAACGCTTTTTAAGTTTCCCTAAGAATCCATGCAAAATGCTTTATTAAAAGCAATTAGAGATAATAAAGTGCCAGTAGTCACTACATGTGAAACCTCCAATGTTACCTGAAGCTTTGTTCGCAATCGGTTATCTGGGATCCAGTAAGTATGCTTGGAGAAAGAAGAAGGAAAACTAGTTTCATTATTGATTATTAATCTAGCAAGCTGACTTTCTGGTATAGAACAACGCAAACGTAAAAGCAAGAACCAAATAATTATCAACTTTTCTCTTAATTTCCGTTTTTTTTGTCATTTTATTCTATCTCGCGGATAAATTACTTCTAATGCGACACTTCACCGTTACATTTAAAACGTTATTTCGCGAATCGCATGGTAAGTCATAATGAAGCCAGAAACTACCGAACACAAATCACCATCCCACATTAACTGAGTAACCGCAGAGATCTCGGACGGGAAGCAATCAGCGAATTGTTTAAAATGTGGGAACGAGCGGCGCGCATTTCCGTGTCAAGGACGCAATATTCAAATTGCAATTTATTTAAAATACGAGGACGGTGACGGCGTGTATTTATTAATGGTATTAAAGCAGAACCACCCAGTCGAGGCGGGAAGGCGCTGGACATCCGGTCCGGTCTCCTAGTAGAGGCGAGCAGCGTAGGTGTTGTAGGCTCTTGTTGGCATGCGAACTTATCGCTAATATCGCTAAAGGCGGCATGGAGGATCACTGATGGAGATTTATATTATTTATTATATATATTTAATATACCACTGTATACAGTTTGAGACAACAATTCGTCCATTAGCGTGTATCTGGTTTTCAGGATCAATAATTCCATAAGCTGTTCAATGTATGACATTGTGATATTTGCAAATGCTTTTTAACAAAGCGTAAATGGAATTGAAGCAAATAAGGTTTCTCACTAAAACAAAATTTTTGAAGAGGTCTCTAGTGATACCGTAGTTACAGTTTAAATATTTTTTCTTGCTGCAACATTAGGTTTAATCTCAGTTTATTTGAAATAACGACACATTTTGTTGAATTAACCAAGTTTTTCTTGACAAAATATATTTTCTTGCCGCAAATAAATCGGTTTTTCTGTGTAGGAAATTGCTGCTATTGAAATAAGAGATATCATTAACAAATTGAGTAAATTGTCAAGTAAAGGTGTTTAAGGCATAATTATACAATTCTAAAGACGATAAAAATACCTATTATTATTTACTCTTTAACTAATTTAATAAATCGATAGTGCACATTAACTAACAGCTTTTAAGCTATCAATAGTGTAACTCCTGTTTTCAAGAAAGGGGATATCGACGATATTAGCAACTCTCGACCTTAAACCTAAAATTTTTGGAAATATACTAAAAACTCAAATAACTAATTATTGTGAAAGATATTGTCTTTTTTCTTCGTCTCAATATGAATTTAGAAGTAAATATTCACCGATTCTTACTGTTAGTAATTTTACAAATGCTACATTTTTTTAATTTAATCAAAGCATTCGACTGTGTCAGTCACTCCATTCTCTTAAACAAACTTAAACATCATATTTCTTTCTGAATTTTCGGTTTATTATTTTCTATACTATTTTGTTAGTCTATCATATAGGATAGACTCTCTTTATGCACCCCGAGGTAATGATTACCAATATTTGCTAGACAGTCATAATGTACAATCTCTATCCACTCGTAGAGAGCTTCACAGTAGTAGATTTATGTGGAAGTTAAATTAATGGTGTGATCAACTGCCCTCAACTTCTTGGTGGTGTAAATTTTCATGTGCCTCGCTGCTCAGCTCGTTTTACAACTACGTTCTCCGTTCCTGCTCCGAAAACCAATTTACTTCGGCAATCACTACTCTATACGATGTGTAAAAACGCAGATAATTGTTATTTTGACATTTTTTTCCAGCTCATTTGATAATTTTTTTATGTTTACTTTATAATTAGTTGTATTGAATTTTATTTTTACTTTGTTATTTTTGTATACATATATTCACCTTTTTTTATATACATACAATTTATGTATATGCATGCATGAAATTACTTTATAATTTTGTCCTGTAATTGGTCTGTACTGTTGGACAATAAAAAACCTATTATTATTATTAAGACATCACAAGTTTAGATGCACGCTCTCTAGGGGCCACACGCCTAGCTCTCACCCACTCAGCAACCGCGGCGTAAGTTGGTAATTAAAGCACTGCCACACACCTTTCATTAAGGTATGCTGTCTTTTCGTTCTTGCAGTAAATTGCAAACCATTTAACTAACGAAGAATATATTACGAAAATTGTTCGTAAAAATAGGAATATATATTTGTTCATATTCATATTAACACAATTATTTATTGAGTGTATGAAAATATAGTTACCATAACAAATATTATCCATAGACTAATGTACAATGATTTTGTTATAATAATGGAAACTAATTTATTTCACTAATGAATCTTGTTATTGCTTAATAAAAGATTGTAAATAATATTTTATCATGCAATGACACATTCAGTCTGTCGATGAATGTAGATTATTGATATCAAGACCAGTATTTTTCTCAGCAAAAATCCTATAACTTTTGTATTTAAAATGTTTTTTTATCTTAAATTATACAGCCTGTAGGTAGGGGTTAAAATATAAGCGGACACCTGTACATCCTTGCTTCGCAGCTATTTTAGTTGAATGAATTTTTGGATTCTTCGTTAGTTATACTAACCTCAAACAATAAATATATGTGACATATAATTAATAATCATATGGCTAGTTGCAACTGGCTAACCTTCCTATGGTAGAGGACTTCTGGCGGATAGTTTTAATCAATTGTTTTCCAGGTTTTCAGCTGCAATGACAAATAGCATTAATGAATTACGAAAATATAAGAGTTAATCCTCATTCATTTTACTTCGTTCCTAATACAACATCTTAAGCGAGTCTTAACATAGCTTTGTCAAAGACAGAACATACTAGAAACAAAAACGATTACCGCTACGCTAAAACCAGACTAACTTTAAGCCAAAATAGTGTAGATTATATGTGTTTAATTTTTTTCAATATTTCACTAAATGAGCTCAAAATTTTTTCTAAGAAATTATTTAATTTCTTGAGTACTCTGGATGGTGCTCCATTAACGTCAAAGATTTTCTTAATTGGCAAGTAAATTGTATTTGATAATTGGTTATGACGCATTGAACTGGCATCGTGTTTGTTTTTTAAGCAAGCTACTATTATAAATAATTATTCTTACTAAAACATTCCTTTTTTATGAAATTGGTTTTTTAATGTACTGTTGTAATTACATTTTTTTTTAACATCACATTCAGAAAATTATTAATATGGCAATCAAAACAGCTTTTGTTGCTGGCGCGTCAGATTTTTCTGCCTTTATTTATACATCCACACTTATCACGGATCCAATAAAACTCCCACGATCCTCATCTTGATTAACAAATGAATTCGCCCACGTCACACGTTTTCCCGCAATGACGATCGTATTTCCTCCAATTTCCATATCAAAATTAACATTTTCCACCCGTTAAATACGAACCTACCCGAATCGGCGGGTGATAAACGTAAATCTGAGCGCACTTTCCGTCGGTCACCTTTATCGCCGGCGTTTATTCCAATTCCCAACGGGTCGACGCCGTCGGTGGGCGAAATTACTATTAAAACACGCCCCCGTATTAGTTGGACGAGCGCGTCGCATGACCGGTGCTCCCCCGACGGCGCCGAGGGAGCCAGATTGTCAGCGTCAGTCGTCGACGCGAAAATCGCGATACCCGCGTTCGCGTTGACAAGTAGGTTAAACGTAGGCACACTACGGGCATGACACGGCAGCGTTGGAAAGCGCCAGGTAAAGTTGGACGTGTATTGTGTGTGTGTTTGCGTGCGTGTATGTAGCTAGCAGGCAGGGTCGGACGTTATCTTAACACGCGTGACGTATACGCGTCGTTGTTACCACTGGTTAAATCATCAACGAGTCGGCTAATTTTCCGGCGTGCCGGAGGATGATAACGCAGGGGAAAAAAAAACATACACGCACGCACAACGGCCGACGTCCGTACCATAAATGCGATGATGTGAATGACAATGCAACACGTCAAATTAAAAAAAGAAAACAGGGAAAAAACCTTTTCGCATACATAGATAACCTGATTTAGGGTATTTTGTGAGAAACGAAATTGATGACTTGTGTGCTAACATGGACGATACCGTTAGTTAACAAGATAACCAGAAATGTTTTAAATGTCGCTTACACAGTTGGCAGAAATTGTAAAATTATTTATATGTGTTTTCTTTGAAGAAACACGAAAAAGATAACCAAAAATTCGAAGATTAAGAGTTAACGATATCAGCTGATCAACTCAGACAGAGTGTACACGACTTCGTTTCAGCATATTTGACTTTTACTAGTGCCGGATAAGTATACATACACACTAAAAAATTTGGGAAATTTTTCTTAGTAAAAATCCCTCCTTTTTGATATTTTTCCATGCCGAATGGGGGTAAATAGAAACTTAAGGAAAATGTCGAAAATGTCCCATAATACAAGTATTTTAAGTGAATATTATAGCAACATTTCTGTTTCTTAGAAAAAAAATCTCTATAATTGTAATATTAACAAGAAAATTATTAATATCTCCTAAGGCCGTCGGACACGATGCTAAATTATGTACACAATTTTATACAAAAAATTTAATACTAAATTTAGTATGGTATCAGACAGGATTTTTGTCTTAAATTTAGTATCAAATAATTTGGAACTAATTTTTTTAAAACATGTTCTAAAAGTGCATAATATGTATTCTCAAATTGCGCGCGCAAAAAATGCATTTAAGTTGATAGTGCATTTTAAATATAACGTGACATAACATAACCTATGAGATAGAAAAATTTACAGTTTTTTCTCTTTTGCTGTGCTGCATATTTTTTTCTCGATAATGTGCACTTCATCATCATTATTGCTATTACCGACGTAATTGAATAAATAAGCATGTTATTTTTGCATGGCATTTTGTAAAGTATAAATATGAAAAAATTGTTAAAGGAAACAATATAACATTCACCGCCACTTGCCAGATACGATTGACAGCTGACGTTTTGATATTTGGTGCGCATGCGTTAATACAAAATTTTCATACTAAATTTATAATCTATAATCGTGTCGGACGCAACTGGGACATGAGCATACAATTTATTATAAAAACAACTAAACTAAATTTCATCACTAATTATGCACTAAATTTAACATAAAATTTGGTATCGTGTCCGACGGCCTTTAGGAAAAATAATTTGGAAAATTACAGTCATAAATATAGTAATTTTCAAGTGATAAGGAAATAAGCAAGGCACGCATGCGTTAACTTGGCATGTTCTGGTTCAAGGCAGAACATGAAAAAACGTTGCGAAAAATTGCCCCAAGACGGTACAGGAAATTTACCGAAAATTTTATAGGAGATATCTACATGGTGTTCATTTGAAAACATCTTACCCCAAATATCTGGAAATCTAAAAATTTATTAAAAATTTTCTCGAAACATGTACGAAGTATCATCGAGGAGGACAACTTTTGATGCAAAAATTGATTCAGCCACTTTAACCACATGCCCCTGGGAGGTACTTACTAAAACATCTTAACTGGAAGGGAATATCCAGTAATACCCTCATTTTAATGGTCTTTTGAAGCACTGCATAAACACTGCATTCGTACATAAGAAAATCTTTTGGTTTTTGTGTTTCTAATTTCTAGCTGATCAATTTGTTTTGGGAACATGACAATATTAAAAACACATTTTAACTGATGCTTAGTACTTTTGGAAGTACCAAACTTTGGTCTTTGGTACTTTCAACCTACAATTGATTTTTTTTCTTCAAAGAGAAAATTGGATTCCTAAATAACTTAATTTTAAGGGCTTTGGGGATATAAAGGAAAACAGGTTATTTCTAATATAATTAAGTGTTCTTTCCAATAATTTATTTTTAAACTTCTCTGTCTACCGGTTTCGGCTTAAGCCATCATCTGGACAACAGTACGTCTTAAGAGGAACTAAAGCTACGTCATTCAAAGTTGTAGTATTAAAAATTAATAATAAGATATTTTAAATAAAATAAAATAAGGACAATGCACAAATAAAACGAAAAACACGTTAAAATTTTGTTAAAGTATGTGATAAGCGTGATGTGTTTGAAAAAAAATTTATCTAGTCCGTTTTCAAACCTCAAATAGGTCTTTTTTGAAGACAGTTTTTAGTATGGTATTTTCATTTGCGCAAAAAGTGAATAGGCATTTTAGACTCACAGAAACATGCTCTCTCCGTTAATGCGCATATAAAACTCCAAATCAGTGGTCCTCAATCGAAACTACAACCTTTACTATACAGGGTATTCCACGTAAGTGGTTCATTAAAAGTTTATGATGTTCTATTTTTACTTATATTTGAAATTTTGGCACCATTGTCTGTTTGATTGGAACTATAAATGTAAAATACTTCAACCAAAATATCACTTCCGGATCCAAATTTGCTATGTTATGAATGTAGATATAACTCTAAGAAATGGTACACACACTTTACATTCTAACATACAGGGTGTTCAAAACTGAGGAACAAAGTGATATATTTTCAAATGCAGAAAACTCAGTTTTTTCAAATAGAACACCCTGTATTTTAATTCGAAATTAGAAAGTAAATATCATCCCCTATCATTTTATATCAACATTCCCTATACCCTATATCTTTAATAGATTCTGACATATGAGCGACTATTTGTTAAACATACTAATCCTATCTTTAAACGTTTGTAGCTGGCTCTGAATGGGATTAATATCAAATTCATGTATTATTCTCTGAATAACCATACAAGAATGTCGCTGTTCGAATAGTCAATTCTATTAATATTGCGTTGTAAAAAAGTGTAATTACGATGATATACATAAACACTTATGGTTAGTCAATGAATTTGACATTAATCCCATTCAAAGCCAGCTACAAACATTTAAAGATAGGGCTACTAAGTCTGTTTAAACAAAAAGTCGCACATATCTATTAAAGTCAGGTATAGGGAATGCTGATATAAAGTGATAGGGGATAATATTTACTTTCTAATTTCGAATTAAAATACAGGGTGTTTTATTTAAAAAAAATGAGTTTTCTGCATTTGAAAATACGTCACTTTGTTCCTCAGTTTTGAACACCCTGTATGTTAGAATGTAAAGTGTGTGTACCGTTTCTTAGGGTTATATCTTCATTCGTAACATAGCAAATTTGGTGTCTGTACTTGCAGTATTAACCGAGATATTAATTTCTCAATGATGCAATGATTATGACTAAAAAAAAAAAGAAAAACTTGAACCAAAAACCGCATCATGTAGCTATAGGAATAGCTAATGAAAACTGACGTATTTATGATCATAGAATCCAAAAATGCACAAAAAATTAGATCATTCTATTTAAAATAACAAAGTTGACGTCCATTTCCGGTCAACCGGAAGTGATATTTTGGTTAAAGTATTTCACATTTGTAGTTACAATCGAACAGATAATGGTGCCAAAATATCAAGTATAAGTAGATAATTTGAACATCATAAACTTTTAATGAACCACTTACGTGGAATACCCTGTATATATTCTATTTTTTGTTTTATTTAATTTAATATTGCGTCTTATATCCTCTTTTTTTTACTATAATTATTGCAGGATCTCTAAAACAGCTCTACATAGTTGCATGTTTTCCTAAAAGATAGCACTAAAACAAGGTGGTATTCTCTATCCAGTCAGAAAAAAAAAATTATAGAGAAAAAACGGTTTATTTTCATTCGATTTATCTTTTTCGCTCGTCGATCGATTTAATGGAGAACAGGCCAATAAGACCGGGAGAGGATGAATCGGAATCGGCCGCCGATCTTGATTGATGTTATCTCCGTCGTATAGACGATACCCCGGGCTCCCGTGAGCAGTTACGCATTAGTATACACATCGACTAGTCAACTGGCGAACCAGCGCACGGCTATTACACTATTATAATGAAATAAACTAAACATTAACAAACAATCCATTAATAAATACCATTAAACGGGCCGAGAATTAGTCCCCGACGCCAGCTCAAATAAACAGATACAGGCGCGCAACGCACCACGCTCCGTGTTTAAAATAACCGCAATATTCAAAGGTTATTTACTTTGGGCCGATGCTCGCGGGCCGAACGGCGCGGCGATCTCCGAAACGCGTTAAAATTCGTGTAAATCTAATTTCCGAGAAGATTTATGGGTAAACGGGGCCCCGTCCGTCGGCGCAATGCCATTTTTACAACATAATCAAATGTCATCACATCAAAGGAGGAGGCGTTAGCAAGTTAGTCGGTACGCGGCGGTGTGGCCTTTTCGCGAGGCATCTACTCGCTTTAACGGCGCCTATAAGCGAAAGTATGCGCCACTGATTTTCTATTAGTGTTTCGAAAGCAATTACAATTACAATCCGATCTATTCTCTAGAAATCTATTTTGGAATGATGAAAATGTGGTTCCTCGCAGATTATGAATGAAATCTTTTGATAGAGTCCTTCACATAATTTCAAAAATAAAAAAATGGAGGATATAAAACAAACCAACAGTAAAGCATATTAGCACTATAGAGGTGTCTAATACTTAATCTAAAGCTTTTCGCCATTAGGTGTATCTGGCAGAGAGTAACATTTAGTACACTGAACCAAAAATAAATACTAAGGCCCGTTTTACATTATACTGAATTTAATATGAAATTTTGTATTAAATTTAGTTTTGAATTTAAAAGGACATTTATTTACGTGTCATACACAAAAGAAATATGTCCAATAGTTAGTACCAAATATTTAGAAGTTAATGAATATGCTTGTTTGATATTTATAATGTGAAAAATTTAGTACCAAAAATGTTGTTAAGTTCATTAATTAATATTCCCCTAAAATAGCTTACCAAGAAGTATTGCTGTTATGGATATCATCTTTAAATGCAACTATGATAGCTAGTCCCGTAAAATATTATGTAAAAATTGGATAAGTATGTGGCCTGAAGGAAGATGCATTCTAAATTTATTAAATTCGGGATTAAGGACTGACGGTCCATTGTTGAACGATTTGATAAACTTTCAATTTCCTCATTGTCTACGTGACTTGACGGACGTGGATAGACCTGGATCTGATAGATTTTATTTCTTTAATTATAAAGGCGTAAATAGTCTTAGTAGTACTTACACCTTCAGATGGTGATTATAAGCTTATTTCCAGTGTTCTACTAAAAACTTAATCTACATCGATATAGATGAAGTTGCAGAGGAAAATGTTGAAATTTTGGTAAGGTGCAACGACCATGCTTTGACTCAACTACAAACACTACATCGTGTATTTTTGCGTTGTCTGTGTCAACTTAGACTGAGCGATCTTTATAGTACGACAAACGCCGACCTATCCACTGGACTTAACCAACAATTCACATATTGCGCACGCATATTTCGTTTGTAAAATTAATGAGAAAATAGAACAGGTTCTAAATATTTAGTACAATATTTCGTACGAAATTTACAAATAAATTTTTCTGTATGATACTCTTTGAAATATTTAATAGCAAATTTATTTCATAGTTTTATACTAAATTAAGTATAATGTAAAACCGGTCTAAGAAAGAAATCATTGTTCACATGTAATAATGCCTTAAAATTGGTTCAAAGAACGAGTTCATCAAATCAGTAAAGAATTTTTATTAAATGACAACGGAATTTGTTGACAATGAGTAATGGATCGTTCTCATTTTATTAATGAAACCAAAATCATTGAAACTGAAATATAGTATATAGTTGTAACGAATACCAGTTTTGTATTAACAACATCATTTGGTTTACTGAATGATTGCGAGCTATCAATTTTAGGTATAAACTCAAGTACAGAATAAGGAAAGAAATTAGTACAGAATAAGGAAAGAAATTAGTACATACACTTGAAAATTTTAACACTTTTTTGACTAATTTAATAGTCAGGAGAGGTCCACACTCTTTTCGTGTTATTTTGTCGAGAACTATAGAAGTTTAAATTTGACGAGCAAAGATAGTCAAGTATTGTCTATTGCTAAGGGGTTATTTTGTCCAACTGACACGTGGAATTATAAAATACTTCTAGTCACATTTTATTTGATCTAGACTAGACAAAATTACTAGCTGTTTAACTAAATGAATGCGATCTATTGGATGTTTTAACACAATTTTCTAAACACGTCTTTTTAATATGCAACTCCTATTTCTTAGTGCTATAATATGCTCTCTTTAAGACGTTTTCTCAATTATAAATATGCATAACCACTCATTCACAAGTTTTGGTTTCAGCTAAACGTACCAATTTTAAATTTTTTGAGAACCATTATAAAATTAAGTGAATGTTTATGCTATTTGATTCAAGTTTAAACTAATTGCGTAAATAGATGTTCCCAATACATCTTTAAGATGTTGAAATTTTTTATGTCCACTGGAATCAACGTTTAATAACACGAGGTTACACTTTGCAAGTCAGTCACATTTGGTAGTTTGTTTGTATATGTTAATACGGAGAATTAAACACGAAAACAGATACACGTGCAATGCAGGTGGTGCGTATAATGCACTACTGTATTAGAATAGGTGGGGTTTCTATATTTCTATCCGAGGGAAAAATTCTGATTGGTTGACGCCTCTGGATGTCTAGAAAAATAGTCAATCCTCATATCTGAACAAAGAATTCACACGAAATTCTAGTAATTTCTGTTCTATTAAATACGCGTAGTCAACTCGTCTGGCAAAGTTTGGAAAAATCAACACTAAAATATTTGACTAACGCAAAATTAACGCCAACACCGTAATATTTTCAACGGTGTATACTGTGGCACCTTTTTTATGAAACAGCCAGTATATCGGAGTATATTTCCTAAATGTGCACAATTAATATTATATTATGTTTTTGAAATGTCAAATTGCTATCTAGAATACAGCCGGAGTAATAAAAGACGGACTTACTATTGCTGCATTCTGCTATTGCTGTATAGTACCTTATATTCAGTTTTATTCTTTTTTGCAAGCTGTCCCACCACAATGAATTGGATTATATTCTTACTCAGCAAAGTTGGTCGAAAGTCGAAAGACAATCTTTGGAGCTGCACGATTATTCTCTGTCACCGAGTGAATGCGCTAGATTTTTAGGCGTTATACTTCACCAGAATCTCATTTGGAAAGAGTATTGCGATGAAATAGCCAAGGAAATTTCTGCAAAAGCTTTTCTATTTCGAAGTCTAAAACCGTGTGTATCTACCAGGACTTTGATGATTCTGTGTTATGCGGAAATTCTGTCAAAAATTCAGTATGCCATTGTTTTGTGGGCTGCACACCCTGACTCCGAGGTGTTTTTTTTCTGGCGCTGAAAGAGATTGTTAGAGCTATTGCAGGCGCAAAAAATTCCGATTCATGCCGATCGATTTTTTCTCTTTATCAAATATTACCTCTATCATGTTTGTATGGCTTGAAATATGTTGTTATATGGCTAACACTTAAAAAGAATACTGACACGCACAAATATGCCACCAAGACTAGAAATGATTTGCATAAACCTGAATGTACGTTATATCTTACTAGCTTGGGCCCTGAAAATTTAGGTATCAAAATTTTTAAGAAGATATCCATTATCATAAGTATTGGAAATTCCTGTACAGAATTTAGGAAAACTTTCATAACTTTTCTCAAACAAAATAATTTCTACTTTGTAGATGAATTCTTTAATTATTAAGTTAAAGCTTACTTTCGTTTAAGTTATTAATTATGTTGGGTATTTTGTTCATTTTCCTTCTTTTTCTGTATTCTGTAGACTTGCTACATACACAAATGTGTCACAGTAACCGCAGGTCATTACTTTCATAAATCACGACTTCTACATGAGTTTTCAATTCGATATCATCGGGGGCACTTTTCAATAGCTTTTCCTGCCATATCCTTTGTGACTGTTAGCTCTGTTTTAAGTTTTTTTTTTATATACAAATCTTATCTGATCGCTACCTAGTATTTATCGCATGCTCTAGAGTATCTATCTCTCCACAATGCCCACATTTATCTTTCTTTGCTTTTCCTATTCTGTTTATAAATAATTTAAAAAAAGCATCCGTGGTATCTGAGAACTTAGGTGGAACTCTAGATTCCTATGATCGCACCGTATCCATTTGCTCAAGCCCGATATGAACTTCTTAATCCATTCACGTTTTGAATTGTTACTTTATTTATTATTTTTGGTCTTTAGCTGCTTCTGCTTTTCCCTGATTTTCGCCCCAATAAACGTTTTTTTCCTTTCTTGTACCATCAAGCCAATAGGTGGAGATCCTGTAGTGGCTTGTAATGCCATAAGCTGATGGCACCCCAATCAAAATCTTTCTTTGTGTCTTCTCCATCAGTAGATAGTTTCTCATTAGATTAATTGTCATTTTGGTTATATAGCTCAGTAATATTTAATTCATTAATCTAACCATTTTTCTCAATATATTTTGATTTAGCACCTTTACAGCATATTCAGCATTTTCGATTGGCAGAATATTCGGCTTGACAGATCCATTATCCTGTTCGTCTTTTAAAGGAACTATTTAAAAAGGTATTTAATTAAGCTACCCTTCCACCGACAGTTTCCAATTTCAACAACTATCGGCGCTTGAAAGCTACGAATTTGTTGCCTCTTAGCCGTCTCGCGGCCAATAATCGAGCAGTCTATCGTGACCAGGATGAATTAAAAAGTTTTCGCTGTTAGTTTTCGCGTCCTGATAAAAGCCAATTATTAAATCGGCTCCATTTTCCTTGCCGCATATAAATACGGGGGGAAATTTTTACATGTACAGTGGAAATGCGCTTTGTTCAATTAAACGAGTACTTAGAAGTTATTGGGTAATAAATCGCGGGTGGCGATGAAAGAAAAAAAGCGAACGATTCATATGGTTTAGACGGAACCGCATATTCCTATAATATATTTTTGCTCCGGCGTTTAAATTTAAATGTGAATTTAATGTATCGGTAACAGTTTGCAGCCGGTGCAAGCAAGACGGTATTGCAGTGTAGGTGGGACGAGGATGGGCCGATAAGAAATAACTGGCAGTTCCAGTCCAGACGCATATACAATTGAAAACTTCCATAAATACATCGGTTGCCATAAACTAAGAGCCGCCACCTATTCAAATTTTATTTATTTCGATATGGAAGGAAATAAATACGACTGGAAGGAGCCGGATATATTATATAACTATGTATGCATTTACATTTTCTATGTATCTTTTGTAGATCTAGGTGTTTCTAAATGTGTGGATGGAAGCAATATATATTATATAGATGTTTTAGAATATACGCATGTTTCTAAAAGCACACCCACTTTTCTTGGTTAAAAATATGATGATTTAAAAATGAGAATGCTTAGTGTCGTTCAATAGCAAACTAGATTCGCGATGATTTGTCGTGAGGTAAATCCAGGATGGGCACTTGCCCATGACAATGACGATGTGAAATTTTATTAATTACAACATTAAATATATTACATATCTCTCTTCTAAATTTTGTGGATAAATGATATTGAAAAAAAATCATGGTTGCATAGAAGACACAACCCTCCTTTGGAACATAAAGAAGAAAAGTGAATTAATCATGACAATCTCAGTGAAAAATACAAAGAGAAGAAGAAATATTAATTACAAAAAATGACAGATATTTAGAGAAAGATGAATGTAAGTTAGATCGCAAAACTACGACGAACGCAGGAAAGACAATACATAAGGAGAGAATCAAGGACTGCCTACCTACCCTAAAAGTAATCAGTTACAGATGTTGTGCAAAAGGACCACCACCTTTTTCTTTACCGAGGGGAAAATCTTCAGAAAGACACCTGCTGGGATGTTGGTTGCAGGTAGTGTGGGATTCTTACCCACTAAAAAGCTCTCCTCTCTGTACTGTGTAGGTATTGTTTGTAATATCTCTAGGCACTAAGTCGTTGTCCTATCTAGACTTCCTGCGATGGTCGTTTTTCGTATTTCTCTTTGTTATCTATAATCACTCTTATCGCGTTGCAAGCTATACTCCAGGTTTCTTCCGTGGTTGTTAAGTCTTCTCTAAAGCTCGTTTCACTGAAGATTTGCCCTGCTGATTGCTGGTAAGCCACTCTTGTTTCTTGCCATCTGTCGCGTACATAGAGGGTATGTGTCGCATTGTCTGGTCCTCCATAGTATAGGCAGCTGTCTGTTTCGATTCATCCAGCTCCGCACGTCCGGTATGAGACTGTACGTCCATCGTCCATACTTGCCCGCTGCCCATCTTTGTTACCACTCCGTCATCAGGTTTTCTCTGACATCCTTGCTATTCTACCCTGCATATCTTCTTTCCCTGTCATTAATTAGTAAATCTATGGGGGGTGTCCCTGCGATAACGTTGGCCACCTCTCCCGAGATTATTTTGTATGCACTACAAATCCTGATGGCCATCAGTCGCTGTATCCTGATTAGTTTGCCGGTTAAGGTTTTACCTTCCGTTACACTAGTTACATAGTATCTGCGAGCTCACAACACTCGCCAATACCCGTTGCTTTGTAGCCCTCCCACATTTGGCATGAGTTTAGGTAATGCTGCTGCGGTCATTTCTGCCTTCTCGAGGGTCTTCGTTACATGGTGCGCGAGCTTTAGTTTCTGATCCAGCCATACTCCCAGATATTTAACGGACTTACTTGGGGCGATCGTTATCTCCTGAACTCAGAATTCTACTAGGGCTATTTTCCGCTTTTTAGTAAGAAGCACGGCTTCTGTTTGTTGTGGTGCTAATTGTAGACCTAACCAAATGAGGGAGATATCCCTTGTAGCAATGAATCTGTGATACTCTGTCACTATGTGACAGTTATGATGAAGGCAATGTTCAGTAGCAGAGGTTAGATTGTGTTAGTCTTTAATTCAGTGCACCGAGATATATTGACAAATTATATTACTATGGTGTCAAAAGTTGACAATATCAACTCCTCAAATCATATCTGTCAGACAGGTGTCGGATGGTAGAGTGGAAGAATAAAATGTCACAAGTCACAGTAGTTAAATACGGTGTGCCACAAGGATCCATACCTGGATCTTTGTTGTCTATATATACTTCTGATGAATAGTTTTAACATTAGAATCTAACTGCGGGTGAAATCTGTCTCTATGTAAACGATACATCCATTTTAGTTAATGGTAAGAGGCTGAATTGAGAGGGAAAATGCCGCAATATGTGCAGAAGAAGCCGATGATTGATTTGCTAGCGATAAATGCATTTTAACTAACTGTTTTAAAAAAAAGTAACAAACGCGACCCAAAAAATTATAGGCCTATATCTCGCCATCAGCATTTTCGAAAGTGTTTGAGAAAATTATCAACAAAACGTTAACCGATTATTTAATGAAGAATAACTTAATCTCGCCTTCACAGTTCGGTTTTGTTGGTGGAAAGAATACATCCTGTGCGATAGAGCATGCGTTAAAAAGTGTATATGAGGGTTTGGATAGGAGGAGTCTGGTTACTGGTGTTTTCTTTGACCTGTCAAAAACCTTCGATATCGTAAATCATTCGTTACTACTAGAAAAATTAAAATCATTTGGGCTCTAGGGTGTTGCTTATGACCTATTTCATTCATTTTTAGATAATAGAAAAGCAGTAGTAAATGTTAAAGGAAGAGATAGCACAAATGTAACCAGGAGTCACCACTCTTCGGTCATAAATTTAGATTGTGGCATTCTTCAGGGTTCAATTCTAGGTCCAACTCTTTTCATTATATATGTTAATGATTTAGGGCAAACGTTATCTAACTGTACGTTGGCACAATATGCTGACGATACTAGTTGCATATTAAAGTCATCTTCAACTGAAAACGCTTCACGTTTAGCCGCAAAATTAGTGAATGACATGAGTTACTGGTGTAGTGATAACGACCTAGTATTGAACGGTGACAAGACATGCATTTTAACATTCTCGCTAACAGTCAGAGAGGGCGGGTGTAGTTTATATGTGCCTTGTGATGGCAGACCCATGCCTGAAAGACAGAATATTATATTTCTAGGTCTGATAGTGGATAAAAATTTAAAACTTCATGATCATTGTAAAATGTTAATAAGTAAACTCAATTCAGCACTTTACGGGCTTAGATGCTTGAGAAACACCGTCAGTCTAAGTTCACTCCGACAATTTTATTTTGCGTATGTGGAGTCTCGTCTTATGGACCACCAAACTATAAGGCCGTGTCAGTGTGCTGACTTATTTTATCATTTTTTGTCTTTTTGTTCACTTTGCGTGTTATTGCATTTTTTAGTGTTTTACATTTTTTGTAGTTATTATGTATAATTTTTATTGTATTATATATGATTTCTGATTTTACCGCATGTCGGGTTGACCAGCTGATATCACTACCCTAAGAGGTTAAGAAGAACCTGCATACTAAATTGTATAAATTTCAGATTGTCTAAGAGCATTTCCACAGTTGTCAATGATAAACCAATTTACCTCAAAAACAGCCCGTTTTATACCCTCCATTTGATCGAATTCCGCGTAGAAGCTGTGCCGCGAGAAAATTAATATCGTTGCAATAATTCCTATCGGACGCGGGTAGGTTAGCCGCGCGCGCGAAGGGGCGACAAAGCGGGGAATGGGGAAGGTGAAACGCGCCCCCTTCTCCCACCCCCAAAGGGTAGAGCTACTACGTATTCCATACCGTTCAGGCTTTATTATACAATGTTGCCCTGTCGGCGAATCAAATGCGCGGAATTAATGTCTTTTCTGCTATACACATTGTAATAATCGCGACAGTTTTTACGGCCAGAAAGATATAAAAGTTGTTTAATTAAATTTCGTTTAAACGCATCGCCTATATTTTATAGTTTTACGCGGGCGAATCGGACGCGAGACTAGGCAGGGCCAGTAGGCGAATGAGCGTTTTGCGGCGAGCCAGGCGCAAAATATAAAAACGAGAAAAAACACTAAATAATAAAAAAAAAGTATGTAACGCGACTACACACTGCGGGATAATGCTTGGGGATTTTGGACGAAACAACTGCTGTTGCGTATATGTGTTACGATATATATGAGAACCTTAAACTGTCATTGCGAGTAGTTATGTGTGTTTTATGTCAAACCTGCAGACTAACAACGAGCACAATAGGCGTTTGTAAATTATCTTTCTTTGTTGCGAAGGGTATAATAGGAAACTGTTGTTTAATTATTAAACAAAAAAAACCTGCAATATAGTGCTATATACATTTCGTACAAAAACAGGAGCAGACAAAGCTTTTATTACGCACACATTTTTTTTTCAAATGCCACTTTAGTAAATATTTTACGTATCACCTAATATTAACATCAATTAACGTCAAAGTTACTCTTTTTATATATTATTTCCTTTTCGCTGCTTCTGCTCATAAATATTAACATAAAGAAAAAAAAACGACGAATACTGCAACAATAAATAATAATAATAGATTATTTATCCAACAGTGACAGGTTACTCATTCCAGGATAAATCTTATATTAAATTAAAATAAGACTTATAAATGAAGAAACAAACTAAGAATCACTAAAGTAACATTAAAAGCTATTTACATTTTTCTAACAATACGTACATATATTTAATACAATTAAAATAATATTGAAAAAAATTATGTTCTTGCCGTGATTGTTAACACTTCTGTACATCGACAATACTGGTCATCATAACTGTAATTGTGAGAAAGAAATAATGAATGTTTACGATAGTATAAAGTTCTTCTATATTCCTTCTAACTAGAAGGAATATCCTTCTAGTTAGAAGGAATATAGAAGATGTTAAAAAAACTTTATACTATCGTAAACATTCATTACTTATTTCACATAATTACAGTTATGATGATTTTGTAAAAGAATTTGGCTGTATATCTCTTTACAATCGTAGGATATAATACAAATATCCTGGATTCCATATAATTCAAGAATATTCTAATTTTGGACGGGCAAAAGCATTACAAGTTTTAATCAATGCAAAAATGCTTAGCGATTTGGTATTTCTGCTTATATAACCCAATGTTTTAAATGAATGATTACATATTTCTAACCCATTGTTCGTTAAACGTCAATTTAGGGACAAACAGAATCCCTAAGTCCTTAAACAATTTACAATGTTCAATATTTACTTTATTTAAATTATAAGGAAATATAATAGCAGTTTGCTTCTTCGTACCAAATATCATTACTTTACATTTATTTATATTTAATGCAAAAAACATAATTACGCGTACTCTAACAACAAATAGCTATACTAAGTCTTCTTGCAGACTATGGCAATCAGTTAAAGAATTACTCTTCTGAAAAAAATTTAAATCGTCTGCATACATAAGACAATTAGAATAATTTACAACCCTGGTAATAACTCCAGATGTGGACTTATATATAATAAGTAATGTACATATATTGAATGAAAAATGTATTGATTAGAATTAGCTCAGCATCAATACTATAAATACAATAATAATAATAATAAATAAATAAATAAACAATAATAATAAAGATCGCATGCGCCTATTTTTCGCGGTGTTAGGTTAGTCCAGACTGATTTTGACGTGTGATTTGTTAGTATCAAATTGATTAAAATAATAATTTCTTATATTTTAAAGTCATTTAGAATTCTATATTTGATTAAAAGTACCATTATTTTTCCACAGTTAGTTTAAATGACATCAGCTGATTCTAGAAAAGTCGTTTTCTTCTTTGGAGATCTTCGTTTTCATATACTATTTAATCCCTGACCAACCCCTGAACCAGTCAAGTACGTCGACCCGGGTGCTAGTTTATTTCGTTTTCGTTAAGTTTAGTTAAGTTTAGCTGCACAAACAATACTTTCTCGTAGATTTTCCGTACACAGTAAAAAAATTACACAGTAGTATTCCTGGTAACTGTTCGCCAGGAAAACTACTGTAATTTTACAGATGAGAGTTTAAATTTCAGTATAACTGTAAGTATCGCGTCATCATGTTTCCCTCACTTACCTTTAACATCACAGTATGATCGCTGTAAGTTTAAGGATCATTTCTGATATATTTAAACGCTATCAGAAATTTACATCAATGTTTTTGGACGTTTACATTAATTGTTTGCTTACTTAATGAGAAACTGTAAAGCTTCAGTAATTTTCCTGTAAAAATTTCCTTACAGTAATAAACTATTGTAAAATGTGTAAAATAAAACCGCATTATTATTACTGCATTATTACAGACTTTAATAAATTAACAGAAAAACGAAGAGCTTTTTGTTCCAGCGTCTGGATGAGTTTTTAACAGATAACGCTGAATTAATTTCAACGTGCATTTAACTTGTTTCAGATATTCCATGTTCAAATTATAGCAGAGTGCGCAACATACTTTAAAATATTGAAAGAACAACAAACCGATTTTCTAATATGAATTAATACCACGTATCAGTGATCAGTAGGATAGTTCCAAAACAACAAGAAAACATAACCAAGTGTAACCGAACACCATGTCAGTTCTGCCTACTTCTGACTTGAACCAGAACGTTCTAAGTTTACGTATGCCTTACTCCTTTCCTTACCATTTGAAAATTATTTATTTATAACCGTATTTTTGAATTGTAAAAACAAATTAATTTAGATATTAATATTATTCTTAATACTAATTAATTTTTTCTTTCTAAGAAACAGAAATTTTCCTATCAATATTTACGTAAAATACTTGTATTATGGAAAAATTTCTAACATTTCGACACTTGCCTTAAGTTTCTGTACATTTACCCTCATTCAGTGCGGAGAATTTTTACCAAGAAAAATTATCTAATTTTCTTGGTGTGTGCCGTACTCTAGATATTTGCCACAGAAAGTTCCACTACTAGAAATAAGTAAGGAAAAGATAAAGATATATTCAGAGATGGTGTAACAGAGATTTGCGAGCATCGAGCTCGCGAGGCGACTGACGACGAGATACTGGCATTCAGGTTGTGATCTCTGAAGAGAGTAGTGTTATCAATAACACTACTTTTTACTGTGTAGGAAGAGTCAAAAAGTACTATTCGTCTAACTGCTACTACTAGTGCTGCGAATCGAAACTGATCTTATATCAAACCGTTTTTGGATGTGGTGATTGATCGTCTCCAAAATAAAAACCGTAACCGATGAAACCGGTTTTTAAAACCTAAACCGATTTCAAAAATCAAAATTGGACATAGCAACAAACTTTTTTTTACTTACCCCACTTTACCCGCGATTTTAAAACCAGTTATCAAAATCGATATTAAAAACCAGTTTTGAAAACCGATTTTTACTTAAAATCGATTAATCGGTTTTACAGAAACCGGTTTTAAGAAAAATTGGTCAACCGGCACTAGCTACTACAACTAGTACTTTTAGTTCGCACAATTCCTATTTGTTTAACGCAGCTTGCTTGCACACTGAAAGAAAAAAAAAACAAAACGTTTTTTGTAATAAAAAAAAATGTTTTTTTTTCATGTCTTTTTTTTATTTTAGAAACCAAAAATTTTTTTTTTAACATCGCTAATTATGGTAGATTTACGACGTTGTTACATGCAATATTCCATATTTCCCATAGTAAAATTACTTCATAATCATTCACTGGTCATATTTTTATAATGTAACTTCAAGATTACGTATAAAAAAAGATCACATTATCAATCATAGCGTCAATCTAAGTTCACCAAATGCCTCATAAACTCCACACGAGCATTTCCCAGACGAGTTTGTAATAAAAAAACAGGTGTATCTTCCGTCCGATGCGAAATCGATATCAGCCTTCGGAATCGCGGAAATATTAACCTAAAACACACTGAAGGCGTTACTCCGGGACCGATTACAGCTGGCAGAAACAACGCACGCGGCCCTCGCGGTCGGGGGTCATTTTAGCAATTTACAAGAACACGCGTCGGAAGGGAGATAGCGATCTGGTTTTCAATTTTTCAAGCTTTCGTCGGATCGCAGAGCCGCCCGGTGTATTTGCCCTCCCTCGGCTCTGCATGTATGCCGCGTATACCCACTGGGACTTAAGGGAGCGATTACAAATCGTGTATTCCGGATGTCGGCGGTGGAAAGCGATAGGCGTTGCTGATACGGCAGAAAAGAAATGGGAAGGGTCTATAATATTATTAAGTACAACGTAATCTGTTTCAGTATACATTCTGGGAATAGCTTATTAACGTTATTGCATTAACTACACTGATAGAATGGTTCTCTTTATTGCCCATTCTCCCTAGATGTCCTGGGCACTTCAATCTGTTTGCCTTAACTACCTTACTAATTATTGGTTCGTCAAACAATCGCTTCGATCTTGTTTTGCATTTTTTTTATTCATAACCCACGTTTGGCAGCCATATAGCTATGTCGGTCTTAAGATTGTCTTATATAATTTTTATTTTTGTTCTCCTGGAGGTTTGTCTCGAAGTTAGTATATTACGTATTGCTATAGTCTGGCACCCCGGGTTTCGAAAATTTATATGTTTAATTTTATTTATTCCAAATCAGCCTTGTCAAAACAATGTTAGAGTTTCCACAATTCTTAAAATTGTTTGTATCATTTTATTTGGTCAGTTGTGTATAGTAAATTTCATTTATTTGTACATTTTGCGTACTCCTGTATTGTATAGTTTATTTGCTAGTTTTTCCTTTGCGTTGCGCTGTGCGTTCATCGCACGAGATTGTAAATTTCACATATATGAGAATGTTTACCCTAGAGGCCCAAAGAGTTATTAGATAGACGAGCCCGTGTGTAGTCGTGTTTTGTTCTCTCGGTTACCGTATATGGTAATCCTTTTTCAGTTTAAGATGTAGTTCGTTGTTTGTATTTAAAATCGTCTATCTTGTAATTCTTTTGTTAAATTGTATTAGATAGGTGTGCACATACATGTAAGGCTTTTTAATTATATTCGTTTTAGAAGTAAGCGCGTTTAGAGTTTAAATTTTCCGTTTTTTTTTGTAGTCATAATTAATTTTATTTTATCACCTCGGGGTAGGTGAAGTGAAGCTGTGAGCTTGTTTTAAATTTCATTTTTGATTTTGCTTGTTTCTTTACGTCATTTGAATTAAATTTTAGTTTGCCTTGAATTTTTAAAACCACGTGGATTTTTTGTGGTATAGAAAGTCCTTCTAGAACGAATTCACCATTTTGTTTGCTAAAGGATTTGCATTGTCTTTTTTAAATTGTAGAGTCATATGCAGGTTTGTTTTATGCCAGAATCTTATATTCACGGTTTTTATTTACCCTGTAAATTATATCAAATGTTTTTTTTTTTTTTTTTAATAAAATTAATGATTGTAAATATCATTTTAAAATCACTAGTTCTGTTATTTTTGAATCTGCCATTTCAATTTTTGGGAATTTTAATGAAAGTCATTTTTGCAACCGCCCACTATTACTTTTTAAAAAAGTTTCTCTGAGATTTAAGAATCTCTGGCGCCCTTTTAAATTCATTTTTGCTGAGCTAGCTAAATTAATTTTGTCATTTTTAATTTCTCTTTACTTATATGCTTGGACCATCAGTTCACAGCAGTATCTTCCTTCCCCTTCTCCCCCTCACGCACCTATTGCTTTTAGCTATTCTTTGATTAATTTCATACTTTTCATTGCCTCTGTCATCTATTAACACCCCCAAGTACATAAAACTATCGACTACCTCAAACTCCATCCTCTCTCTTCCTTTGATATTAATACTGAATTTTCCTCCATATTTCTTCTGTTGATTTCATTCTAGTCCCTTTTTTTTCCTGCTGCTCCCAGAAACCGCGTCTTTACTTGTTCTAACTGTTGCTTGCTTCGCGCCATTAATACCACATCGTCGGCATATGCCAGACATGGGTCATTCCATATCAACCGGAACACCTAAAAAATTTGATGTCTTGGATTCTTTTTATATTTTAAATTTGAAGTCTTTGCTTAAAATTAGAAGACCCATATTTTTTCCTAAATCTCTACAGTATCTATTTACAAAGATATATGCGAACAAAGTTTGCAAAATCGATAAAATAATCGCAGAAGTAATATTGTTTGGTTATGCATAAATTAAAACATTAAAGCAAAATGCATATAAATCATGGTGTATTCTAAAGTTCAAACTACACAGTTTCATTTAATAATGCCTAAGTTAGATTGTACTTCATTATGACCCCCTTTTTCTCCTGCTTAATAAAATAATGTCCTTTTTCTTTATGTTTACCGCGAAATTAAATTTTTGAAAAAATATCATAATATCCTTTAAGCTATGTTCTACAAGAATAGAAGTATTTGAAAATGGAGAACCTGCACTACTCTACGTTACATTGTGATATATCGTAATGTAACGTATAGTACTGTATGATTTTTTTTTTTATAGAATACCCGTAGGTTCTCCATTTTCAAATACTTCTATTCTTGTAGAACATAGCTTAAATAATATTATGATATTTTTTCATAAGGGTCATTCCATATCAAAAATTTAATTTCGCGGTAAACATAAAGAAAAAAGACGTTATTTTATTAAACAGGAGAAAAAGGGGGTCATAATGAAGTACAATCTAATTTAGGCATTATTAAATGAAACTGTGTAGTTTGAACTTTAGAATACACCATGATTTATATGCATTTTGCTTTAATGTTTTAATTTATGCATAACCAAACAATATTACTTCTGCGATTATTTTATCGATTTTGCAAACTTTGTTCGCAAATATCTTTGTAAATAGATACTGTAGAGCTTTAGGAAAAATACGGGTCTTCTAATTTGGGCAAAGATTTCAAATTTAAAATATAAAAAGAATTCAAGACATCAAATTTTTTAGGTGTTCCGGTTGATATGGAATGACCCACATTGGGCCCGCCTACTGCACCTTCGGCCACCATACTACACTGTTGAAAATATTACGGTGTTGGCGTTAATTTTGCGCTAGTCAAATATTTTAGTGTTGATTTGTACAAACTTTGCCAGACGAGTTGACTACGCGTATTTAATAGAACAGAAATGACTAGAATTTCGTGTGAATTTCTTTGTTCAGATATAGGATTGACTATTTTTCTAGACATTCAGAAGCGTCAACTAATCAGAATTTTTCCTCGGATGGAAATATAGAAACCCCACCTATTCTAATACAGTACTGCATTATACGCACCACCTGCATTGCACGTGTATTTGTTTTCGTGTTTGATTCTCCGTATTAACATATCCAAACAAACCACCAAATGTGACTGACTTGCGAAGTGTAACCTCGTGTTATTAAACGTTAATTCCAGTGGTATAAAAAATTCAACATCTTAAAGATGTATTGGGAACATCTATTTACGCAATTAGTTTAGACTTGAATCAAATAGCATAAACTTTGACTTAATTTTATAATGGTTCTCAAAAATCATTTTAAAATTGGTACGTTTAGTTGAAACAAAACTTGTAAATGAGTGGTTTTGCATATTTATAATGAGAAAAACGTCTTAAGAGAGAATATTATAGCACTAAGAAATAGGAGTTGCATATTAAAAAGACGTTGTGTTTAGAAAATGGTGTTAAAACACCAATAGATCGCATTCATTTAGTTAACAGCTAGTAAATTTGTCTAGTCTAGATCAAATAAAATGTGACTAGAAGTATTTTTATAATTCCACGTGTCAGTTGGACAAAATACCCCTTAGCAATAGACAATACTGACTATCTTTGCTCGTTAAATTTAAACTTCTATACTTCTCGACAAAATAACACGAAAAGAGTGTGGACCTCTCCTTACTATTAAATTAGTCAAAAAAGTGTTAAAATTTTCAACAGTGTAGAGCTTCATACGTTATCATCAGGGTCTAATTACTCTTGTGTGTATCCACAGAGTCATCTTCGAACTGAGGACCCCAATTTCTTCCACACAGCCTCCTCCATCTGCCCAGGGCGATAGTGGCTTCTTTTATTGTATTCTGAGTATATGGGTTCCATGTAAGTCTTTGATCAAACCATACCCCGTACTAGTTTTTTTAGATGGAACAATACTGCTTGTCATTATTATAACCAACGGTTATTCCACTGCATGGGATTGTGACAGTGTATGGAAATCTCTGATCACTACCACCAAATAGGTCTTCGGTAGCGTTTAATGTAATAAAGAGGAACTGTTTTTTGTAAACGATAAATGGTTTACTTTTTCGTGTGTTATATGCGAATTACATATAAAAACTGTATACTGCTGAAGAACAACCAATAGCCTAGAATATGAAGCACCAATAAATAATACAACACCGTCTTATTCTTGAAAAAAATAAAAAATTCCTCAATCAGCTTGAGGAGCAGACAGTTTTAATCAAAACACTCCAGAGAGACGGCAACATTTGGAATTCCCACAATCAAAGCGTCTCGCATAGGGTATTAAAATGCATTCTGGTGGTATTGCATTCGCTCCATATCTGAGTGTATAGTACAAGATGCGGTCGGGTTGACGTAATAGTAACAGTAGAACGGCACTACCACCAACGCAAGATCTACCAACAGCGCCGACATGGAAGCAATAGTTTGTTTATACAACAAACACACTAAACTTGCTCAAACTTCGGAACCTTATTGATCGGATAAAGTTCCAGAGGAGCTCCTAGCTTCAGTTCTGAAGAGGGAGAGCCGCCTAGCGGGTTGAACGGAGAGGGTAGACGACTATGGCGAATTCGGGAAACGTACCAACTTATGAACTAATTAAACTATATCCTACACTTGCCATCCTACAACAATAGAGATATGTAAATGTATGGAGGGAATAAGTCGCAGAAGGGCGCTAGTTCAGTATTCTAGATCACAAATGTGATTCCGTAATTATATTTAATGTCCGTAATTTATGTGAGTTTGACAAAAATTGATGTGGTATAAATTAGAACTTGGTTGGGAGTTTGTAGATGTGGGGTTGGCGGTAGTAGTGAAGAGAAGTGATAATAAACTGGAGTTTTGCTATGCATATGTATGTAATATACATACCTGTGAAATGAGTATACAACCATTTGAAGTGTGGAAAACGTATCCCTAGGAAGACATTATTTTAAGAATAGTTGCCTACGTATAACCAATAAATTAAAGTTGGGATCCCTTCATTTGCTTTTGTTTGCTGTGCAAATGAAATGACATCATTGAATAACTTCATAAAGGTAGTTATTTATGCACCAAGGCAGAAAAGCGCCGTGGTGCATATAATTTTTTTTCGGTTACCATTTATTAAAATCAACTTACTTGCGTTTATTTGTAATGATTAAGACTCATTGTTGAAATTGTTTGACATTAGGACTGGCTATAATAGTTCTCACGTTTTCTTTACATCTTTCTTAAATGTTAAGTTTTCTCTTCTTCATTTCTTCTTTATTTTCCTCTTTTATAATTGCTCATTCTTTTAAATTAAATTAGCAACTGATGTGAATAAACCATTTTGAACACTCTAATGCAGGCATGTAATGTTTAAATATCAAAATCGTGATGTTGTGATATTGCACAATATTGATTTATAACATTTATCAATTTAAGAGTTGCTCCAAGTATATGATTTGACTTCGGTGTTGCTCTTAAAATCATTAGATATTTTTCCATCCACCATCGTCAGTATCCATAATTCCATGATATGTGATAATGAACAGTGACTTCTCTACTTTCCACTTTTATATTAGTAGGTTTCAAGAAGTCTAGATTTTTTGTTTAATTAAAAATGGTAATCGGTAATGGAAATGGCACTTTTCGGCCTTCGTGTGTAAATAACCGTTTTGATGAAGTTTTTCAATGATATCATTTTATTTGTTTCGCTGATAGCAAAGTCAGTATTCATCAGTGAGTTGACGAAGAAAGTGGATTGCTTCAAAATTAAGTTTTCATCCTTGTTTTATTAATATTTTTGTAGAGGCATAAGAAAAATGCCATTCTTCTTTCTCCAACCTTTCCTTATAACTGTTCATTCATTCATTCAAGTTAGGGTGGGCACTTGATGTCCGGGCACCTGAGCTTGATGCTCATTGTCCATCCCTATTGATTCACCCCTCTTTTTTCCACTCGAGCAGCTTGGTGTGCTCTATAAAGCCCAGTATCTTGCCAGTGGAAACTTGAGGACTTTCGAAGGCTCCAATAGATCTCCTCCCGAAAATTTCTGCCTGAGTAACTTTATAGTACCTCACATGTACAGATTACAGGTAAACTCGGTTTCCTCCTGTAGTTCGCTCTTCTACACAAGCGGTTCGCTTACACGCCTGTGTTGTATAGATGCTTTTTCAAGAGGACGTGTCCAGTTACCAAACCCATAATGGTTTTTAACTTCTTTTCTACTGCGCTTGAGTAGGTTATCAGAGAAACTTACCATCCCCATCCCTATCAGCGTTTTGGTATGGAGTTGACTTCCAGTGACTTTCATTTCTTTGTACTTTCTTTAATCTATCCAGGTCCATGATCTCCCTCTTGCGGAATCCCTTAGTAATCACACAATACGGGCTCTGGACCCATGAAGTGTCTCTTAAGAGCCCTCCTTGGCCTCAGTTCATCGGCTATTCACGTTGCCCTTTATATCCTCATCCCGGACTAATCGGAGACACCGTGTTGTCTCGTGGCCAGTGCAATTGAGGGACTTGTTTTGCAGTCCCAACTAGTTTTGACCTAGTTACAGGGTTTGAGACTGCCTTAATGACAGCCTGGCTGTCAGTCATTATATTAATTTTCCTCCTCATGTAGCCCCCTTTTGCAATCTTATAACTGCTATGACAGCTACTAGAAGTTTTTAATTTGACTATTTCTGTAGTAATGTTGGTTGTTTGGAGTTTCACAGTGTTTCTGACAGCGACTTCTATAGCAAACAGCATTTCATTCACAGATCTTAGATTTGAAATGTCTCGAATATTACTTTTCCTTGTCCCTGTACGACAACCCTCAAATTTTCTAATAGATCAATCAGCAACACTACTGATAGCGTCAGTAGGAAAGGATTCTCAACATTTACATGAATGTGAACATATTTCTCAGCCCAATACTATTGTTACATAAAAATACGTTTACATTATTTTCTCATTTTTAAGCTAAAAGTTTCAAATTATACATCAATACAGCTGATAATTCAATATATAAGAACTTAATGTTTGGACAATTTTTCCAAACTTTTTCCTTGTAATACATTTCAGGTTCTCAGTAAACCGTGTTGAGAGAAATCAGTTAAGTGTGCATAAAGCAAGTACTACATAAACCGTGCGCATGCGCATTGTGTGTGAAACATTGCGTAACAGCTGTTATATTTTCAATTCCTTGCAAACCTTCTTCATGTCAGGCGCTAAACGTAAAATATTAACGCTTGAAAAAACAGCTATATTAATTAAAGGCGCGGAAAATTGTGTTGTAGTATTGCAATTATCGCCTCAGAAAAGCATAGGTGAACAAGGATGTTTTCGAAAAATGCTTTTTCGAGGATTTAGTTCCAGAGGTTCAAAAATATTAGCCACAGGAAAATTTAGAGGAAAAGGCTTCGTTGTTTCTCGATAATGTACCTTCACATCCAGATGTTAATAAGTTGAAAACAGAAGACGGACAAATTTCTTCAAGCTTCAAAAAATCGTTGAAAATGTTGTGGGATTTGCAGATGTTGACGCATCTGTTCTCGAAGAATGGCTCGCCTGTGATAATCGTAAATCGGGATACCAAGTTAAAGACAACCAATCGATTCTAAGTTATGCGAACCTTTCATGTGATGAGGATGAGACAACACACCAAGCTGCTTTAGAAAATAATGACTTCATAAGAATATCAAAACTTAAAAATAATATGGTTAAATATAAAAACAGTCAGGAAGAGATGGCATAAATATGGAGCTTATGAAATACGGAGGTGATAAATTACATGAAATAATATTCCAACTTATAAATAAGATATGGACGGAAGGAAGAATGCCTCAGAATGGACGATGCGCAAATTGTAACCATACATAAAAAAGGTGATCAAGGGAATGTGAAAACTATAGAGGTATTACACTAATGAACGTTGCCTACAAAATTATGTCAACTATAATTCAGAGGAGACTAGTTAGCAGCAGCAAGAACACGATAAGGTCAATATCATGTGGTTTCACGCAAGGCAAATCGACATAGATGCGATACATACTGTAAAGCAAATATTAGAAACAGCGAAGGAGTACAGAATAGAACTTGAGCTACTGTTTATAGACTTCAGACAGGCTTTTGACTCCCTACACAGAGACAAACTAATGCTAGCATTAAAAGATCTAGGTATAGACTACAAGCTGCGAAAATAGTGGCAATGACAATGAAGCAAACGAAAGTCAGCATAAAAACCCAAAAGGAGAGACGGATAGTTTTGTGACTAATAAAGGAGTAAACAAGGCGACGTTTTATCAGCAACATTATTCAATCTGCCTTGGAATATGTCTTAAGGAAAATAAACAGAGGTAATCTTAGGACGGGAGGGGCACAATTAGTAGCATATGCGACGATTGGTTATAATTGCAAAACAAAGAAGTATACTAGAAAAAATGTTGAAGGAAGTGATGACAGAGGGAGAGAAGATGGGCTTGGCACTAATGTACAAGAGACAAAATAATAAAGCTAGGTAAAGACCGAGAAAATAGAAAACTTAAGATAGGGAATACGAAATCGAACAAGTCCAAAGATTTAAATACTTAGGGGTCATGCTATCGAGCACTGGAGATAGGAAAACCGAAATAGCAGAAAAATTTTAACAGTCAATAGAGTTTTTAATGCAAATAAAAAATGTCTACAAAGCAAACTGCTCACAAGAAAAACAAAACTAAGCATCTACAACTCGATTATAAGACCAGCGATGATGTATGGAGCAGAAACGATGACCCTTACAAAGAAAGACGAAGAGGACCTAAGAATTTTGGAAAGAAGAATAATGAGATCAATCATGGGACCGGTGAAACTAGCAAGCAACGAATATAGGCAAAGAATGAACTACGAAATATCGCAAGAACTACAAGGATATAGTAAAGAAAATAAAACCACAAAGGATAAAATGGCTGGGTCACGTATGGAGAGCTGGTGAGACGGCTACATATTTAATGTTACGGTGGGAACCAGGATACGGGAGAGGACCAGGAAGACCTAGAACAAGATGGTTGAAGGAGGTTGAGGAAGATTTGAAGAAGATAGGAGTGACCAATTGGAAAGAGAAAACTAAGAATAGGAAACTATGGGTAGAGATTAGTGAAAAGATTTGAGAAATAAGTTTAAGAAGGAAGATGGGGACTGATCCACCACTTTTTCACGGATCTAGAAAGCTTTTTGAAGCGGCGCAACTCCTTGGGAGTGTTTTTAGCCATTGTACATGAAAATTTGTTTTAATGAAGTGTGCAAATACTGTATCAGTAAACCGTGTATTTCGGTAAAGTGACGGCACATCAACCAGTCATTAGCACAGCTTACCGAGTTCTGGCAGCACAAGATAATCATAATAGTTCACTAGAAACTTTTAAATATAATAGATTTTGAAGCCATACTATTGCAAACTATCATTGCTTTCAGGTAAAGTATATTGCTTTGGATCGATGATTTTAAATTAATTACCCAATTTCTTCCGTTTTAAATGATCACTGGAGATATTAGATCGTTAGAACTGGTACTAGAATGTGCCAATATGGGGGAGGTGGAGAGCGTCGGTAAGGGACGCCCGACTGAACTCCACCGTTATCGCAAATGTTAATTGGAGACTTGTCCGATAACTAATGGTCGGAGACCGGGCCATGTATCTCGCCTTGTCACTACCGTAATTGTAGTTATTGGCTGCAACTATGACCATTTACGGTGAAATATGCCTTGCAGTAGGGCTTGTCATAACAATAATTTAGCTAAATCAATTTCGGAACGGTTATGGCTTGAACGAGGCGGAGGTCGGCGGAGGCTAGCGCGGAGGTATGAGCCCCTTTTTTTCCTCGTCAAGTTTACACCATTAAACGTAATGATGGAAATTAAAGGATGGGTCAATGGTTGGGTCGATTCCCAACTAAATCAGCTAATTGTAATTAGTAACGCTCCGAGTCGTGATGCGCGAATATTGTTACGTGTGTACGAGCTGTAGGGGTAGGTGTGAGTTGACCCCATCCACAGTCGGTGGGGGGCGGTTATTGATGTGTCGCAGGAATTTCGATATAAATTCGATATTACCCAAATTGAAAGACAATACTACCACTATACATTACAATATTGTTTTAATACTACTCCGATGTTAATATATCACTGTCGATATTTCATTTTAATCTAACAACAAACCGCGACGCGTCGTTCCGTAATTTCAATGTCTGAACTTATCACGTTCCGCGATGTGTTCGCGATGCTCTATCGCCCTTCCTCTTGCTTCTATGACTGTCCCGGTTTCTCTATCAGTCTCTGCCAGTGAAACGGATATATGTTTGTACGATAGCGCCCGATGTAAACGGACGACGTGATGCGTTCGCATGTAATATGCATGTTTGCATTGCATGTAACGTGTATACGTTTCTATTATATGCGTAGATATATTTGTATATACCTAGTAGAACAGCGAGTTCGTGTTTAAGGTTTAAATGTAATTCATATACTATGATATGTAGAATATTAAGTATATATCACGAAAGCAATATATGGTAGATTCATTGGATATAAAGAAAATTATAGTGAATATGACCTTGAAAATATAACTTGACGCATAGAACCCTGTTTCTTATTCAGATTATACAAGTTTTTAAGTGAATAAAAGATCGTAAAAAAAAATTTCACTATAACAAACGTAACAAACAGATTTTAAAAGAGTTAAAGACAGTAAGATTGTGAAAAATCCTTGAAACTTCTGCTTAACTTGAAGCGGAGGCTAGAATGTCTGCTTATTTGACAAAATAAATTTTGAGCTTCATTTAGCATTTTATATTGATACTGGTAATGCATGACACTTATTTTACAGTAAACGCCTTGATTGACCAATTTTCTCACTAGCATGGATGATGATCCATGCTCACTAGGTGATTCTACTGTCAACATGACAATATTATACCCTAGAATTTGAATTTAAGGGAAGTATATTTTAAATTCAACGTTAGGGCGTGCTATATGTATCATACTCTTCTAGCATTTCGGTGTGTACTAAATAATAAAATAGGGAGTCTATTCAATCTGCAAGGAACATGTAGGGGCGTTATCTTTTGATTTCGATTTGGTTAATTGATGAAATAGAACAGAAGGGAATGTTGATGCAATTTTTCGCAATGTACAGCCCCTACCAAAAAAAGTTAACGACCTGCACGAAATATCGGCCAGTAAGCCCACTTAGAAACGAACTGTTAGCTTTTACTATAGCTATTGAATAAAGCACTATATTGCATTCTATTATACAATGGCCGTAGTAAAAGCTACAGTTCGTCTAAGTGGGCTTACTGGCCGATATTTTCGTGGCAGGTCGTTAACTTTTTTTTGGTAGGAGCTGTACATATGTACATGTAGATTAGACAAGAGGAACGGATAACAGATTCCACAACCTGATACAAGAGATGAAAGGTATAAGAAAGAATAAAATCATATTTTCACACCACATGAACGTCAATTATGAAATAAAAATTTAAAAAGATAAAATTACAAAAGAAAAGGAAGCAACATTAGAAACTTGAGGGAAGGAACGATATGAAAGAATGCATGGATTTTTCGGAGCAAAGTATGTAAAATAAATGAAAAATATTATAGTGCTTATGATGGTCATAGTTTTGCAGCATGTGATTCTGATGCCTGAAGTTTCATTGTTCTAACAGGAAAGGAAGGCACTGGTGATATACAGAAGGCACAGTTAGAATGGGAAGATTCATGAGAAACATAAAGATAATAGTGAAATGAGAAGAGCCTAAGTGTTAATAGTGAAGAGACAGAATGAAAAAGAAATTCGAATTGAAAAAGAGTATTCAGAATTGAAGATGGAAGCTATCAGAATCAGAAGGTGAAAGCTGGAATTGGAAGAACATAATGCAGAAAACCTTAAACCAATGACGGAAAGGCGACACATGAACAAATTTGCAACGATTTATTGAAAACTTAAAGAAGTAAATGGTATTTAAATCGCTTAGGAAATATGAAGATTTACCAATCTTTTTACAAGAACATAAAGCATAATTGCGAAGGAATAAACAAGCATTGTTCTTTTTACGCAACACCCTCTACTTACAGTGAGAATACCACATGATAGGGGTAAAATGCTTTCATCATGTAGAACCAGAAGCCATTTTGAAACATACAAATAAAAAATTAAAAAACCTTCCAACGTGAAGGAAACGATGGAGATAGTAATGATAAAGAAATAATACCTAATCTAATAATATACCACAGAATACTTTATGCATACGCACTAAACTAAATAGAGAAACCCATATTGCAACCCAATAGCAACAACCGAAACAGAAAATATTATAGTTTATATTAAATTCGTAGACAAACACTAAAAATTTACAAAAATGAAAAACTAAAAGCAAGAACAATACTTCTATTCACCCAACCGAGGTGATTGATAATAAAACGAAACAGCAAAATAGAAAAACGGAAAAATAAACCTTTAACTATAATGAGAGAAATAAACTGAAAATATATCTTCCGAAAAAATAATAATGATTTATATCTATAATGTGCACACATCATATAATAACAATTATTAAAAAGCGAATTCCTTGATGCGACAAAATAAAACAGAAATCAAAACTCAAATCTCAAGAATTACAAAATGGCAGCAAAGATTAAAATAGATCTACTCACCGTTTAAAGTCAAACCAAGGAACTGCCTGAGAAAATTCTAAAAATGCGTACAACGCAAACGCGCAAAATTCCGACAAAACTAGTAGAAAACACATTAACAGAACTAGCAATGCGTAGACATCCTAAAGAATGGATTAATTAAAAAAAAACTGAACACTTAATTAAATAATCATACACTTAATATTTAACTAAAATTTAGACAAACTTAAAATCTAAATTTGTGAATATTCTTCAGTAAATTGGAAAATCGCTGAACGAAATAAACAAGACAAAATCTAAAGCAACTAAAAATACACACAGCGGTAACGCGGGAAAACTAAAACACACAGCACACGTTAATTAGCATGAAAAATACTGCTAGTTTGCTAATTTAACAACACCACAAGTATCAATATTAATGGAGATAGCATATAACCGCTTAAGTTGGATCAGCTGTATAAATAAATAATGGTTTTAAAGCAAATTTCTATAATATTTTAATTATTTTTTTAAATATTAAAATTATAACTAAATCAAACAATTTTAAAATCAAATAGGCTGACAAAATTTAAAAAGAAATAAGCTCTATTAACATCGCATTAATAACTTCCTCACATATCACAGAGCCACTACAGTTTCACTACCCACATCCTCCACTAGATCGCGCAAATCCATCCATTTTTTGTTCCCACGCAAACTTCCAGTTACCCCCTTCCTCCCTCCCCGCTCACAAAATCCCTACCATCGCCATCCGAAAAAAAGCTCCAGTCTCGAAGATGGGAAGACGCAGCTGTAACCCGAACTAAACCATTTTATATCGAATTAAATATTATGGCGGCCTGAGTAACATAATAATTGAATTAAAATTAATAATTAGAGCGGTGCCGAGAAAATCGAGAGATGGCGCCCGGAACCCCCCCCCCCCCCAACGCAAGGCGGAATTCGCACTCACCCCCATCAGAAAGTCGGCTATAGGGTAGCAGCATAGGGCATTCTAGCGCTTTATACCTGTACCATAACATAGTCGACGGTGTAATAATAATAAGGGGATGATTTATATTTAAAGGCGCGCGTACGGTAATGCATTAGTAAACGAGGAGGAAAGTGCGGGTTTTAAAGCTGGATGGTGGTGGGGATTTATTAGTTTTGGGGGGTGGGGGGGGTGATGGAAAGGTGGGAGCAGCGGTTTAATTATTAAAGAAAACTATTTGCATCTCTCGCCTCATTATTAACGCCTCTTAAAGCAGTCGATTCCTCTGCGACTTTCCAGCCTTCTCGGGGCTCCCCTCTATTCACTCATCTTGGATGGGGAGGAGAAGAAGTTTGGGGGAAAAAGTTTTACGGGATTTTTTTTGGGTGTTATTCGACTGGAGCGTTCGAGCTTATTAATTTCCCGTACAGATGGAGGCACGTGTGCGACCTGTCACGCGCAGATTTGAGCTCCACGCACACACAGACACGTAAAACGCGAGAGCAATACGTACTACGCCATTCCTACAGGCGACTGGGAGACTCGACAACGATGACGAATATGTAAATATAATAAATCAAATTGACGATGGCGTATTTACGGAATGTCGGTTGAGTTTGTATTTAATTAGGCGACGCGTGCGCGCTCAACCAACCTCCACCGACACTAACGTATGCGTTCTGGGAACGTTCGGATGTTTAAGCTAGGCTATACGTCATAAAGAGCTTAATTACCGTTATTTAATTACCAGTTTCACAGTTTTAAGTGTGTATGTGTGTGTGTGTCCTGGAGAGAGAGAGGAGAGCATGTATACACGTATAAACTTTGTTTTTGGCGACGACGTTAAACTTCTGGAAATACTTTGCTACGCCAACGCCATCATGCATATGTGTGTGTGTGCGTGTTTGCTATCTGTGCATGTACTTAGAAGGAGGGTGCTTTTATGAATGTACACAAGCGGTAATTGGTTTTCGATTGGTAATTAAACGAATACGGAAAAAACTATTTTTGAATGGTGATGTATATTTATATGCTTGTATCATGTATACATACGTCATTTTTGAAGAAGCGTAAATTATTTTTGATTAATCTACAAATAAGGATATTTCTATTTACTGGAAAATAAAAATAACTTTGTATGCTTTCTACATGTACAGCAGAAACCGTTTCTACTATGAACAGATGACTGGGCTTCATATATACAGCATTCAATTAAGGTACAATTAATCGTCTCATCCACTGCGACCATTAGGATCTATTATACAGTTGATGTTGTCCTATAATTCATCTAACAAGTTCAAACCTTGAGGTATTTTGTTGAATGAGAATTTTCTTCAAATCTTCTAAGATATGCTCGTCTTCTAAACACAGTCGCTATTCAGTCTCTGTGTAAGTACTTTCTGAACTTACCCTGACTTGTAAACAATTAGTGCAAATATTCACAAAGATAAATCGAAAAAGTAGCTCAGAGTTGTGACGTACAGTTTGAGAATAGTGAATCGGTAGACAAGCGGAAAAAACAGGGCTAGACGCGGCCAGCGGTTTACGCGGGCTGGGTCTGAATTGAGTAGGGCTTTAGTCATAGACAAGGATAAATATATAGATAGAGCTTAAAGATGCGCAGCATTCGGAAACATGAGGCCGCCATTTGATGTATGACAGGGGTCCGTAAGAAACAATTTAAAACATAAACAAGATGTAAATGGTAATATTTTAAAATCAAAAAATAGGTAAAATGCTCATACTTCACTTGACAGTAGTATATAATATATACATACAGAAATTGTATTTATTACTGCTGGAAAGGCCTTACAATCGATATTTATTTAAATGAATAGACTAATACAGTAATACTTGAAATTTGAAGTTTTTAGGTTATTAAATATTTTGGGGTGTAGTAAAAACATTATGTCATATGACATTTCTTTATTGGTGGCTAAACAATATAGTTCGTTTTCAATTTTTTTTCTTATTAATTCGACTTGCAGCTCTTGCGATAATATCACCAATATGGAGCCGTATTTTATAATAATACTCGATGATCACTTATTAATAGATCGATGTTCTTCAAGAAACTGTCTGCGATATGCTTGAAATTACAATACAAATTCTTATCTCTCGAATGAGCTGATTATTAATCCATCTGAAATAGAATACATGTCATATCTATGGCTTTGTGTCAACAGTGCAGAAATAACTTTATTCTTTCGTTGCGAACAGTGTATGTTTAGGTAATTTATTTTCTCTCAGATTCTTTGCAGGCAGACGTTAACTGCAAAAGCACTCTTCATAAAGGAGAAACAACGATAAGTTATACAACATATCTGTAACAGGTAGATTATAGTTGGGTCTTACTGATGGAACCTGATGTCACTACCAGGGGTAATAATTTACAAATGCTTTTACTTCAAGGTACACAACAAGACATTCTACAACATAAACGCTAATTCATATAGGTTCAAAAAAATAACATCACAAACCTCACTAAATGTTTTCTTCACAGTTGAGCTCTCTTAACAGATATTAAAAAGCAGTCCATTGAAATACTTTTTTTAAAAACAATTTATTATTCAATAATTTAGGTAGCTTCTCATTAATAAAGTATTACTTACTAAAAAAACTTTAGTCTAAATAACACCATAAATATAAAATGTCACAAAAACGCAAGATTATAACCTTAAAAACAGCACGATTTATAAGCATCTCAAAACAAAATACTGCAACAACAGCTGATCTATTTGACACGGCATACATCAAAATGGCGATGCTTAAACAACCAGAAAGTTTGCCAATACGCAAAGGTTTAAATTCTTTCTAGTAGTATTCTTCTTGTTTATGGCTTAAGTGTACCGCGCGATCAATGTTGAGTCATCGTGCGATCTTGATTGGGACAAATGAGCGGTGATAATAAACGCGGAAGGGAGAGGGCGGCGAAACTGAATGAAGAGCATAAAGACAGGGACATATTCTTAATACACACCGCACAGTGGTCCCGCTTGCATTCGTAGGGCGAAATAATTATAATTTACCAAATTGTAATAAAAATCTGTAAATCGCATAATTCAATCAACTCAGAAATTTTGGAAATATCGAGTCTCTGTGGCTTATCTGTTAGTACAAGTAAATTTACCTGAAATAGGCACTTGAGTTTTGTACTAAAATAGAAGCTAATAATTGCAGATATTTGTATCTTACCGAATCTATTAAATATGGCAGACTTTTTCAAAAGTAAACACGTAATTTAATTCGTCATTTATTGAAATGTATTAACGCTGCAATTGGTTTAATTCTATTACAAAGCTCAAAAAGTCTTTGTTCGAGGTGGCTTATAAAAATTGCAGACGTTTGCAGGCTGTTGATGCATTTTTAAAGGGCCGTTTACAACCTAGCTATTTATTGTGCAATTTTTTGGCCAATTTAAAATTTTACGTGTATAATACGGATTTATTTAAATATTAATTTAAATATGCCTGGCTGGTAGTCGAGTGGCTTGCACGCTTGGCTATCAGTGCGGAGTCCGGGGTTCAAATCTCGCTCTGGTCAATTACGATAATCGGTTTTTTCCGGGTTCGTAATGTTGATTAGGAGGATTTTGGTCTGAGGGGCCTGCCCTAACTTACTCATATAGCTTAGGCGTACCACCCCTTTTAAAAAAAAAAAAAAAAAAAAAAATAATGATTTAATAAATTGGACAATAAATAGCTAGGTGTAAAACGGCCTTTAGTTTAAAGTTGTTCATAGTTCAGTTATCGTGTGTACCTAAAATAAAGTGCGTCCAAGTGCGACCATTAGCGTTATAATTTTTTTTTGGATGAATTGTCCATTACAGTTTTCGGAGTAACACAAACACAAAAATTTCAAAAGATCTACGCTAGTACATAAGCAAGCAGTGTATTTATGAAAGAGATTATAATTGAACATGAAGCTGATCAATTATTTAGTAATGTTACAAAAAAA
Organism: Protaetia brevitarsis; assembly: GCA_004143645.1. NCBI lineage: Eukaryota > Metazoa > Arthropoda > Insecta > Coleoptera > Scarabaeidae > Protaetia > Protaetia brevitarsis. The sequence goes on from RXPK01000304.1 coordinate 2,443,384, forward strand.
AAAAACCGAATTTTATTGAAAAGCAAGTTCTCACAACCTAAAAGGATTTACAGCAAGAAATAAAGAATGGTTAGATCAGGAAGTAGAACTTGCTGGTGCTGTTGTTAGTAGTACAGTCCAAAAAAAATCCATATGCAACAAAACAATTTGGTAGGCTACAAAAAGCATTTGACGAATGTAGTTTATGCGAAAAAAGGTTTGATGCAATATCAATGTCAGAATTAAGTTTTTGCAACTGAATCTCGTTTGGGAAAAATAGTCATGTAAATATTTAAAAAACTTTGTACATTTAAACCTATTTTTTTATTCATGAATATTAATTATTTAATAACATAATTCAAGTTTTTTCAAGTCAAGAATTTTAAAATTTTTGTAAGCCCTCACAATTTTAAAGATTATTCCCTTATTAATATAATTAAAATAAAAAGATTTGTAACATTACTATTAAATAAGATAAAAATATTGCATGTATAGTAGAGAAAAAAGGAATAGTATATTTATTGTTATTATTGTTTTTATAGACACATTGAATAAATTTCAAATTTCAAATTTCAAACATTTGATTTTAATGATATAATAATTTTAAATAAAGAACAAAATTTAACATTTCATACAAGAAATGATTCAAATTTATAAACGTAAAAATTCAATCAATACACTAAACTTTATAGCTGGATTCTATAATTTAATAAAACGATATATTTCTTTTAGGAAATTTGTTAAATAAAAGTTTGATAACGCTTTTCAAATTCTTACAAGTTACAATAAATTATTACATTGGTCATTTATGAATTCAGTCGAATTGTTTGTTCCAATATTAGCCTAATAAAAAATATATAAAAAGAGTAGTAATCGTTCGGCATAAATATGGTGTTACCTCCACCAGTGCAAAAGGTGCAAAAAAAAAATTAAACTGGATTACAGTCTTTTTAAGAAATACACCGAAGAAGAAGCGTTATCCTTAGTTATTAACGTTAAATTAAGCCGACACCAATACCAACTAATACAAAAGTAGTACAAAAGTATTTATTTCAAATGTCTTGATCTTTGCAAATATCCTTCTAATTTCAATGTTGTTTTATTTAGTTAATATGAATAAAAATCAAAGGTTATACGTTCTCCCTGAGTCGATGTCAATAAATATTATTACTAATATCATTACCTATACAATAATACTATCACCACTGCGAAGATTATTTTAAATATGTAAGACCGCAATCAAAGAAAGGTAGAAGAGGAAAAGAACTCTTTCTTTTCCTCTTCTGCCTTTCTTTGATCCGTCGCACAGGAAAAAAAGGCGTACAACCTCAAGAGATAAAAGAAGAAGAGGAAGAAACACAAATGATGGAAGAATTGAAGGGAATAATGAAACAGATAATTGAAGGCTTGACTAGAAGTAGTGCGGAATTGAAGAACGAAATAAAGGAGCTAAAGAAATAAAGAAGAATAAACTCAAATAGAGCAGAAAAAAAGAGAAATGAGAAGATAAACAGGAAATCGTTGGGAAACATAAAAGAACGAACAATATTATAATGCGTGCACGTGAGAAGAAGAAAAAATAGGAATAGAGCAGTTCTTACGAGACGAGCTACAGATGAACACCAAAGTAAAACAAGCTGAAAACATCAAAGATTGCAAACAATAAAAGCGGATCTGGAAACATTCCAATCAAAACAGGAAATAATGGCAGCAAAAAGTAAATTGAAATAGACAAAGAAATACATTGACAACGACTTAACAGTAGAAGAAAGATTCATGCGTTTATCCAAAAAGAGTTAAGAATTATCGCAAGGAAAGAAGGAAGCAGGGTAAGAGTAAGATACAAGAATGGGATAACGAGACAATGGGAGTAAAAAAAAAAACGGAGCAGCAAAATGATATGACGACATTAGTAGAAAATCGGACCACGAGAAAGAATAAGAGATCAAACAAATCAGACAAAAAGGAAAAAAGCAGTATCTTTCAGTTTAATTTGTAATTTATGTTTATATGGTATTTTTAATTAATTTAATTTTTGTATTTGTGCACTGTGTCATAACATGCTCTGCACGAATGTCCCATAGAACAAAATACATATTGTTAGTATTCATTTATAAATTCGAGAAATACATCCATCAGCATTAAGCAAAAAAGGCTAAATGACCAAGCATGCGTTTTCTATAAAGGGTTGTGCTGTCCATAATCACACATGTGCGACAGAAGAATTAAGGGGAAAATTTAGGAAAAACATTGCCGATAACGATCTAAATATATATGTGCTGTAAACGCAAGGTGCTTAAAACATCGGTCTGAAGAAGAGGCAGAACTGAAAAACCTCCTTCAACGACTTCAGCAGCCTATCTTCCTCGATTTGACGATAGAAAATAAGTATGCTCGCGAAGAAGACTGACGTCTGTACTCACTAATTAGCCCACCTCTTCATTTTCAGCGATCCATCACAGTATAAACATCGCTCACTGTGTAAGTGTTAAAGCCAACGAGATATATAAGTTCCTGTACCACATTGTGCGCTATAGGTATATACATATATATATATCACATATTACATGAGTAGGTATTATATGCAGCGGAGAATAAAGCGACTTCATTTACATCAGCTTCATGCACTACGTCCAAAGTACGCTTCCGTTCTAGCCCCATATTTTATAATAGTTATCTATGTGGTGACGTATAGGTAAGAATTTATTCATGGATTTGCATATATAGTTTGCTGGCGCAGTACATCATAGCCGCCTGTGGGACTTTGTGTCTTTCATCGCGTCCTGAGAGCGATTTTTTAATCTTTGTAATTAAAATGAGTTTCCTTCGTGGCGCCGTGCAGGGCTTGCACGGTAGTGAATCTGGTGGTTTCTCTGTAAATATGCCAATCCTCTCATAAGTTAGATATAACTTTGGCCATATGTATTTTAATGGATAATAAAAAATAACAGATTCTATGAAATGATGGCATTTAATGTTGCGTCAAACCTATTTCACATTTCTTGTCGTTAAAAATAACTAGATAATCTTAATCTGAGGAGACAATCAATTTTCTGGTGTTGATTTTCATTGGATTAGACCGATGTCTAATCTAATGAAAAACAACTCTAGAAAAGGGATGAACATAAGAACCTAATTCATGCAACCTTTTATGATCTATTGTGGATGCTGTCTAATTTTGCTTTCTTAATTAAGCTTATCAACCTTAAGAGCGCCTTGTTTACGTAGCTATCTACTCTAGAATTTTCTGAGCCAGTCAGCTGTGAGAACCTTGTGCTTGCCAGGTTGTGCATCGGAGTTTCTTCTACACCTTAGCAAAATCTGTAATTAAGGACCTTCCGGTAGAAAGCTAGCAGATGTCAAAATCTCACAATTGAGTAAAATTAAAGAAATTTGCTTTGACTTTCAATATTTTTTTAATTAACAAAGATGGTAGAAATTATTAAACTGCTTTTGTTACATATGCAAATATTTTAAATATAATTATCTAATGTTACATCTAATTTAACTTACAAAGCGAGTTCCTGGTCAACAATCGTCGATTAAGCTGAAAAAAAAGTGATTCTTGCCAACCCTAGTAGCAAAATTTAAATTTCCCGCAATTATTTTTAGTAACTTTAACATTGAAACACGAAATTACCAATGATTTTGTGTTACACTACTAGTTACTTTGATGTGTTTCTGTTGAAGTTACTAAGAATAATTGTGGGAAATTTAAATTTTGCTACTAGGGAATGGTTTTGTGATTTTACTCTTTCGCACATCTTGTTCATTTGTAAATTTTTGTATTTACTTCCTTTAAAAATATCGTGCAAATCTTTAGGGACCAAAATATTTTCTTTCCTTCAATCAGACCAGTCTCGGTCACACTGCATAAAATTCCGACCATTTACTTAGAACTTATGTTTTATCACGTTAAATACTCTTTGAATCACCGTGGATATCTATGAAAATATCAAATTTCCATATATATTTTTGTGCTGTACAGTCGTTAGCCCAATTAATAGTTCATCTTTAGTAACAACATGTTCTTTATTTAATAACTTCAAAAAGCAAGATACAATTTTGTTGCTACCCATGACTGCAGCTCCTTCATGCCAAATACACATCATGGATCGATTAATGTCAAATTACATAAATTCTGAGATTGTAATAGCTGAACTGACCTAGACACAACATATCACTATGCGTTAAATTTAACACGAACAGAATATAAAACGAAATATAGAAGATATAAGTTGACATTTCTTCAAATAAAGCATGACTGACCTATAAGAGAAACTACCAGATGACTGGCAATTAGCTGTGTCCTACCTTAATTTCTAAGAAGCTACTTCAGCTGGATGTTGTAACTGAAATGCATCGTACACTATTGAGTGTACGATGCATAATTAATATTGATTGAAGATCTAGGTTTAAAATATTCCAGAGCACTTTTTTTTACTAGAATAATGACTCTTATATCTTGGTAACAAGAAAATGTGTGTTTAGTAATTTCTCCATTTTGCTAATTAAACTTTTTAGACTTTTTAGCAGTTCGTTTATTAATATATGTTATGTGACCTTGTCGCTTCTTTTCAATTAAACCTTCTAAACTTTTTGTTTTAGTTACTAAAAATATGTTCACGAATGTAGCTTTGAAGATTCGGGTTATTTTTCCACCATTAAAACAGTGTATTTTGCTTTGTATAGGTGTCTCTTAAATCCCTGTATAACCCATTTTTACATCCATTTCAATCAAAGAAACAGAGGCCTGAATTTACTAGAGATCTACTGAATAAAGACAGGAAGGCTGTCAAAATGATAGTAGATCTGAGGAGGAAGAAACACCAGTTGATGGGCTGTGCCAATGTGAAGGCTTGGCGAGGACAAGGTTTCTAGTATTGGGCGTGGAGAACCCCACAGCTAGCAGCTACACAAAGATGCCGCTCTCAAAGATGATAGGTCGAATTAAGAGCGCAAAATTAGAGAGCGTCCTCTAGGGAAAAAAAGGGGATCACAATAGTTCTGAAAAGGTCGCGGTGAAACAGCTTCTAAGGCCAACTCAATCCAATCCCTACATCAATTTATTGGTGCGAGGTGTATAAAAATCAAAAGATAAGCACGCTGTATGCTGATAAAATTCCTGCAATTTCCATCTACCCTCACATCGGCAGTTGTAGTAATTTTGGTATTTTGAAGTAAAATTTAATCATAAAGTTTCTACGAAGTCCAATAATATTTGGATGAGTTTTTTTTTGATATGATGGCAAATGAATTTTTATTTCTTTATGTACCCTTGAATGTCCTGCTTCTTCAAAAGTAATCGTATTTTTCGCCCTTCAATGGTTTCCATAATCTCAGAACAAAACCTAATACGTCTATCGTTTTTCAATAACTACTTCTCCTACGCAACGCATACATTCAAGCTTAATCCTATTTAACGTCAGAGAACCAATTTCGATTACAATAACTTTTATTTAAAGTATACAAGTACGCGTACTTCTAAAGAATAAATCCACTGCTGCTGCAGCTCTTTGACTTCATACATGTCTATCTTGACTCGAACACACACGCCAACTTCCAACCGGTGTGCCGCTTTCAATATTTGTACATTAAATACTTTCTTTCATGACATTAATTAAATGAATTCCCATTGAAGTATGCCAACGCGATTTTCAACCGAATAGAGTTTAAAAGTATGGTTGGTTGGTCGCATGTGCACAAGACAAGAGCTATGCGGCCCATGCATATGTACCCTTTCATATATCTCATCCGCGTTTGCTATTGCGTCGTTGAGCACTGCAGCAATATAGCAGCCAATGCTATTTCGTGGAAGAGGATCCGCGTATTGCGTTCTCGCATTGTACGTCACACGAAGGCCCAACTACCACCCGGTTTTCCGTCTTTTTTTCACCACCGCTAGTACTCCCGCTTCCCCCTTCGATTCCGCGCTTTTTTCTCTCAATATATCTTTTGCTGTGTGTGTTGTGTGTGTGTGTATGTAAGAGGGGGCACACGGGATACTAAAAATGCGATTTGTTTGAACTGGAAAATGTAAAAAGTTTTTTATATGAAGTGCTTTCTGCACGTCAAGTTGCATTCCAGTTCGTTCCGCTTTGTCATTGAATTGTTGTCGAAGCTGACGCAAGAGGACGCCAGTCTGGTGAATTGGGTGAAGCAAGAGGGACGGTTGACGCTCGCTTTGGTATTACGTTGACAAATTGAATGAACTATCAATGTATATTTTCCACCATTTTGGATCTTATACTAGCCACGCGCTCATAGATCCGGAAGCATATGGCTTTACCATTGGTGCCCGTAATTGTAATGTTTCATTTTAGATCTTATTTAGCGTTGATCTAAACTACAAAAGAGATTTTTATAATGATATTTTGAAATAAATGTATTTAAGGGGTGGTGCTTATGTTATTTAACAAGAAAAACTGTATCTTTATGTTCCTTTTTCCGTTGTTATGACGTATTATCATTTTCTTTTTTATATATACACAATCGCATCAGGTTTAATTACGACTGACAACTTTTCAAATTTTATTCGGCAGGTGAGAAAAATTTTTGATTGAAAAAGAACACTTCTATTTTTAAGTTTTGTAACTTTTCTTTTTAAGAGATTTTTTTGTTAAATCCTTCGGCTATAAATTACCTTTAGGTATCAGATAATAAGTGTAGAATACATAAAGAAGGAGTTGGCCATTAAGACCGAATTCGAGAACATTTGTGGATTTTCTGTCTACGCTAAAGACTAACCTACATATATTTAGTAGTTTGATATTAATTTGCTATTCCAACAACCCACGGAGACGCACTGCTACTTCAACTTTGGACTACACGAAGACGTCATTGAATTAGTGAAACTGTGCTATCCACGACATACTTTTTGTATAAGGAAAATACTACGATCAGAAAACGGAACAGCAATGGGACCCTTTATCACCAGTAATAGCCACTTGTTTATGAGCATTTGAAGAAGCAGCCTAGTTCCGGATATGAAACCAGTGTTGGCTGCGATTGTCGACGATACTTTTTATATGGCACACGGAAAGAAAAACTACAATTGGAACACATAAACTCGCAGCACCAGCCATAAGTTACATGGAGAAAGACAAATGGGAATCTCCCTTTCCTGATGTTATGGTTAAGAAACCAAAAGAGAATGCTACAGCACGCAGTATTAGACAGAGACGCACACCGATAGATATCTGCATGCAAGATCTCACATCACCATGCAGAAGAAGACATTAATACAAACTTGCTATCCAGAGCGAAACCATCAGTGCAACAACATCTTACCAGTGAAAATACATTTGGAGAGGCACTAAAGAAGAAGGTTACACTGCATCGACATAAGCGAGCCACTAAGAAGAAGAGACACTGAACAACTACAGACCCACGAAGAGGATGGCGTGTTTACCTTACATAGCAGGAGTCACCGAAAAAGTAGGCCGAATGAAGAAACGTAAGTCAAGTACGCTTCGGACTGCAACGTCGATCCAGCAGTATCTCCGCCCGCAAAGATAAGATACCCAGGGCGCACAGGAGTTCTACAAGATAACATGCCAATCGGACAGTGCACGTCGGACAAACAGGAAGAGCCATCGACCTGAATAAGAACATGAGAGGGACGCAAGATTAAGACGACCGACAATCAGCGTGCAGAACACATGCACGACACCGGACACAAATGGATTTCAAGAATGTAAAAGTATAACTACACAAGAACTACGGAAAAGACTCATCAGGACATCCATAAAAGGAAAGAATAAACGTTAACGCGAGAAGTACCACCTAAACACGTGAAGGCCTACTACGAACCGTCACGGTCAATAGAGCGGAAACTTCACGGTTGGATGCACCAGGCGTATATAAGAAGAAGTCGACCTGGAGATCAGTTCATTATCCTGAAGAACTGTCGTATGACCACGAAACGTCGAGCGAAAGTTTGTACACACGCGAAAACCCGCAAGAAGCGTTTTATAGTACACCGCCGTGAAGCCTTACCAGTTAATAATTGTAGAATTTTGTCACTTCTAAGTTATGTGTTTAAATCACAAAACACACAAGCCCCTTTTTTTGTATTCATATATTTAATAGAAGATATTTACAAATGTGTTGTCACTTGAAAGTCGGAACCGAACTGTCATTACGTATTAAATGGTTTGAACTGTGGTCCCTGTTACACTGACCATTTTCTTTGGTGAGGTTACACAAGTGATTGCGTGTGGGTTTCAAGGAACTCTAGTGCGTAATTGCAAATGAAGAGGGGTCTGACAGAATAAAAAAGAATCGAAAAGGGAAAGATGTCGTCATATTAATTCTTTGAATTGAAGACTTATATCTAATAGGGGGAGTAACAAACTAACTACGAGTTGTTAGATAAAACAATGTATATTTCTGTTTTAAACAATAAGTACGGAAATTTGAATCGATTTATCTAGCGGTTTCAAAAAAAAACGAACGTTAAATACAATTTTTCATAGCAAATACAATGAGCACGACGCCTTAATATCTGTGAATGCATACAGCTATGCTGAATTTTTTGGCAAATTCGATTAATTTATCTAACAATAAAATTTACTATAAGGGTAAAAATGATTTTATTTTTCTTTCATGTATTTTGTTTTAGTTATTACTTGGTTACAGTAACATAATTAATTAACTTGCAAACCGTTTTATAGCTTTGACTGCTTGTTTTTATTGCTTGAGATTTATATTACTTCAATTTATTTGTAATACCATGGTGCTTTCAACTACTTTCCTGATTAGAAGTAGGCCATGCTTTTTGTTGACGTTGGTCACAGAGATGCACGCACTAATTACTTTGACGAATTTGTATGTTACCAAAATGTTTTGCAAAGAATATGTATTATGGGTTGAAAAAGATAATAGCAAAATGTTGCCATATTTTGAAGACACAGCTGAACTCTAAGGCTTCATATTTTCAAAACCATTTACGCGCCACAGAAATTCTCTAATAGCATCCCGAAGCTCTTCGATTGTGGGATGTCTGGTCTTAAAAATTGTATTCTCTATAATCTGGGCAAACAATGTTTACGATTTACTGCCCAGTTTGCACAAAATTTGTCAATACAAGCATTGAACATGACTTAAAAGCTTCTTTTTTGTGATTTTGCTATTGTTTTTTATTGTTGTTCCGAGCTGCTAATTTATCTCATTATCCTGTCTGACTATCGATGTGATCCCTGCTGTACGTCAGTTACATATGCACTAAGGCCAGCTATACCCCTATGTAATTCCAGACTTAGAACGCTGACAGCTTCTGGTGTCCATCACAATGTATGTGATTTTTTTTTTTTTTAATTTTCTTTTTGTTTGTCCATCTTCTTCCACTATATTTCTATGATCTTTTCTCAAGCATGCTGTGCAAATATGATTTTTCAGTTTCTATTTTTCTATATTATCTCGTTGTGTTTCTTTTACTCTTATTTTGAGCGGTCTGTTTGTTTTGCCAATGCATGAATTTCACGTCATGAATCAGTTGGTCAGGTAGGTGTCATGATTAATATTGGCATTTTAATAAAAAAAATACGAATTATTAATAACAAATTAGTGTATTTAACGATAGAGGTAAACATTCACCACCCAACTAATGAAGCAATTTAATAAAGTACTGAATATTTCTTTTTTATTTGATATGCAATTCTCGTTTCCTATTTTTTTCCTAGCTTTTTTTTCTTCCGTGTCTCATATCATGAATGTGACAGTTTCAGAAAATTTGTATATATTAACGTTACATCCTAACAATCACCCGTCGCATGTAATAACGGTCGCACAAACAGAGTAATGAAGGCACATCAAAAGCACTGATATACGTAATTACTTTGATAAAAGTAATTGCCTTGCATTACGAAATTAATATAATGTCTGGGTATCACATATGTATTCATAACTGGTCTAACCAGTCTGACTTATTGGCTCAATTGCGTTGTTTCGTTTTTATGTATTGTGTAGGATGAAATATACAGTGTGTTCACATTTCGATGCCTACCATTGATTGGTAACTCGGTTATTATAAAACGTAAAACAATAGTTAAGCGAGAAATGTTTTTCAAAATTCAATAATTGCAGGAAATTATTAATAACTCAGCACTATAGGCCTTGAAGGCCCTTGGCTAGAACACACCGAGCCACTGAGAAGTGTTGTCGAAAGGTGACCAACCAACAACGGTACCTGCAATATGCTGCTTGACTTTCAAGATTGGCAATGATGCACCCTTCCTTCTCAGCCGTACTGCCGGCAATTGCAGAAAATATTGGTTCAAATTTGCCTCGTTTTTAAAATTTTGAGACATTTTATTGCCCCAACATTTGGCGCGAAGGACAAAACGTCAAAGATTTTTCGGTAAACTTTCAAAATTTATTGTTGTCCAGATAAGCAAAGGAAAAGTCTTATTCTAGTAATCTTTATGGTCTATCCGCTCGGAGAAAGGCGGGTTCCTAGAGTTTATATATCGCGTCACGACGTTTTAAGTAAGCTAAAAGATCACGTCTAGATACTCTGTAGACGCGGAGATCAGAGTAAAGATACTAAACTTTAAGATAAGATATCGGGTACAGTAGAACCAATACAAAGAGCCAAAAAAACATCAAGAGTTACAAATATAATAACAACATAGGGAAATCATTTACAAAATACAAATACAAAATTGCAACGTTACAATTTACATAAATAATTTATCAACTAACTGGAGATTCACTTTATCTATCGAGAATCTTAATTTGATTAAAGAAAAGGATTTTTAACAGCAAAACTTAAGATAAAATATAGCGCAGTAAAATGTTCCGAGATGACAATAAATATCAAAATACTTTATCTGACATTCTCGATATATAATCATCTATCAAAATATAATTTTACAAGATATTCAAAAAAAATTGACTGTACAATTTGTTAATAACGGGAAAATTTGACAAGTTATTATATTTTTTTATTACTTCATGCCGTTTGTTTTTTGATTCATGTTAGGGTAGTTTTGGATTTACCTGAATCAGCTTTTAGTTTAGGTATTTAGTTAAGTTTTAATTTTATTTTACTTTATATCCAATATTTACTTTTATTTAGAATATAATAATATTGGGTATGTTATTTTAGAATATTTCTGTTTCATTATTTTGTGGGTTTTTGTTGACGTGTTATACACAAACTTCACTACACTGGACGTACTGCTGTATATTAATTGAAAGCAAAAATGAATTTAAAATGAAAAAGAAAATAACATTAGCTAGCTCAACGGAAAAGATTTTTAATAAAACAAAAGAACTATTAATCTCAACTTTAATCTAACCATGAAAAGTAAATTGTGAGTAAATGAAATTAGACTTTCTTAAATATACGAAAACTTGTAAAGGTTTTATTTGTTCAGGAAGATTATTCAATCTACCAAAATCTTTGAATTCTATTCACGTGTTTCACAAATTAAAATAATCTAAGCGTGGACAAAAGCTAGAAATTTACAAAAATGAACAAGCTAAATGAAAGAAAATTGCTTTTACTCACCCAACCGAGGTGATAGAAAAATAATAATAAAAAGATACAGCAAAATGATATGTATGTGTATGTCTACGCGGTGAACACGTGCTTGTGAAGTGTGCCTTTACTGTTTGGTTTTTACCTGTTTAATCTTCTGTAAGCAAAGTAAGAGTGGTATCATTTTACTCATTAAGATTTTAATCTTTCTGATGCTGCACATTGTATTTTACTCATTCCATTTATAATTGATTATTTGTATCTAATAATTCTATCTTCTTGGATATATACCATTAGCTATTTTTATTCCGTACTTCTTTTAAATATCCAGTAAAAAAGTTTCGTGTTGAATGTTCCGGTGTCCTATGCATACATCGGTTAGTAACATTGAAATATAGAGATCATTGGTATATAATTTCATTTTACTTTAAATTATTGGTATAATAGATATAGAGTTTTTTTTTTTTTTTTTTTTGCAAATCCTTTCCTGTCTATTATCTATTCCATTCCGTGGTCTACCCGTCGCGATCCTGTTAGTCACTGTGATCGACCCCTCAGTGCAAAGAGTTTCCTTTGATTCTCTCCTATAATTTTCTATTGATATGTGTAGTAATGCTGTTGATCTCAGCAATAAGGAACTGTATGATTCCCTAATTGATCTTATAAAACGGCAAACAGAAATCATTGTTAGTCAGGTTAATGAGAACATAAATAGTTTAAAACAGGATTTGGAATTGGCTAATACTAGAATATCATCTTTGGAAGAAGAAAATGGCCAGTTAAAACAAAGAATTCGGAATTTGGAGAAAACGGTCAAAAACAATAATTTAATTGCTTTTGGGTCCCTCTAAGGAAAAGAAACTCACCTAGAGCTACTGAATTTGGTTTTGGATAAATTTAATAATCATTTACATCTCGGCCTGTCCGCAAAGGACATATCTGATGTTTACCGTATTAATAAATCTGGTCTAAATAAACCGATTGTTATTAAATTCGTTTCAGTATTTACTAGAGATACAGTTTTAAGTGAATGTTCTAATTTCAAAGGTACTACGATATACGTCTCGCGTGATTTATCTTATGATGAACGTTTGGCTCGGAAGACTCTGAAACCTTATTACACGTCGGCAAAAGCACAATCTTTGCGACCTAAATTTAGTGGAACCAGATTAATTATTGGCAACAATGGTTATAGCATAAGTGATTTGGCAAAACTAAAAACAGATTTTCCACAACTTTTCAACCAACCTACTGAGGATAATGCGGATTGCCTGGAATTAATAGAGTGTCCGAAACCTGATCTACCATTGCAACTAGATGATGTCAAGGGCCGATCTCACGGAAAAGATCTTCGACCGAGGATCAAATTTGACACTCAAGCCGACGATAGGTCTAGGATTATACATAAGAGAAAATAATTTTCAATTTTTTTTTTTTTTTTTTATAATTAATGCACTCCACAGAATTATGTATATGTTAAATTAATATAATTCTTGCCTAACTCTAATTGTTATTATTGTATGATTTATATTTAAATGAATTAGCAATTTTCTAATTACTTAGCAATGCCATTGGAACTGGGACATTTAAATGTGCGGTCTCTCCCTGCCCACTTCCAAGAACTAAAACGGATTATTTTACAAGATAATTACGATGTATTCGCAATAACTGAGACTTGGCTTTCCCAAGATTTACCTTCTTATCTCTGGGATATACCGGGTTACAATTTTTTCAGAACTGATAGACTTGGCAGGGGAGGAGGGATCGCTTTCTACTGTAGGTCTAATTTAAAGGTCACGATAGATAAATGTTATGTAGAGGATTACCTCGAGTGCCTTTGGGTGAAATGTTTGGTTGGAAATACTAACTGTATGATTGGAGTAGTTTATAGACCACCAAATGGTAATTTTTTATCTTTTCTAAACGATGTTGAAGAAGTCTTGTCTGAGTACACAATTATTGCAGATATTACAATCTGCTTAGGTGATTTTAATGTTGATCTTTTAAAATATTGAAGATAAAAAAGTTATTGACATTCTGGATCTTTTCAATATATTAAATCTTACACAGATAATTGATGAGCCTACACGGATAACCACCAACTCCTCCACCCTTCTAGATTATGTTGTTATTAGTGCTAACGCTCCAGTTATAAGACATGGTACTTTTAAACATCAAATTGCGGATCACTTGGGTACTTATTGTGTCTTAGATTTAAGAATGTCTAAAAAAATATTACGTGAATTTGATGTAAGGTCGTTTAGTAATTTTAACTGGGATAGCTTCACTAGTGACTTATTCGGTATATCCTGGTATCTTATCTATGACATAGATGATATAGATTTAAAGGTCTCATTTCTAAATAATAATATTTTGCATATTATAGACAAGCACGCTCCTTTTAAACATGTTGTCACTACAAAGCCACCTGCTCCTTGGTTAACATACAATATTAAACTTATGATTAAAGCAAGAGATAAAGCACTTTTACGTTATCGTAAATAAAAATCCATACATCATGATTTTTATAAAACGTTGAAAAACGAAACTAATCGAGCAATCAGGAGAGAAAAGAAAGCCTACTATAACTATCAGTGTCAGGTTCATTCAAATGACAAGAAAGTGCTTTGGAACGAGATACAGAAACTGAATATATCAAAGCCTAAGTCGAACAGCATTCCTGAGCATTTGAAGGATTTAAATGCAATTAACAATTTCTTTTTATCTCACCTAGTAATATACAAACTTCTAATCTTTTTGCATACTACAATGATACCCTATTGTGTCTGATTCCAGCTTTTCGTTTAAGAGTATTGTCGCATCAGATGTCCTTCAAGCTTTGCATAAGCTAACAGTAATGCAACAGGTGTTGATGGTATTAATTTGAGAATTCTAAATATTTGCGTGCCTTTGTTAATTGATTATGTAGTACACATTTTTAATTACTGTATAAATAATTCAGTTTATCCTAGGATTTGGAAATCCTCTTTAGTCACTCCATTACCTAAAGTGTCCCATGTTGAACAGCTAAAAGATCTACGGCCTATAAGATTTTGTCCTCGCTGGGCAAAGTTTTTGAAAGGATTCTGGAAGCTCAACTTCGTCAATATGTTAACAAGCAGGACCTGTTGCCATCTTTTCAATCCGGCTTTCGCAAGGGCCATAGCTGTACTACAGCGCTCACCTGTATTACGGATGACATCTTGAAGGCCACCGATGGTGGTAGGTGACTGTTTTACTTCTCTTGGACTACAGTAAAGCATTTGATACCATCAACATAATATATTATTCTCTATATTATCGTCCATGGTCTGAGTGATCCTGCTCTCTCTCTAGTTAAAGCCTATTTATCTGATAGATTTCAGAGCGTCTTCTTAGAGGGAGTGAATTCTAACAGTCTGCCTGTTCTTAGCGGGGTTCCTCAGGGTGCTATTCTTAGTCACTGCTATTCTCTCTTTACACTGCAAGATTAACCTGGCGTATTAAAAATTGTAATTACCACTTATATGCGGACGATACTCAACTCTATATGTCTTTTCCTCCGTCCAACCTTGTCGTCTCGCAACAGCTCATTATGGAAGATATTAATAGATTATGTGCCTTTTCTAATTTGCACCAACTACAAATCAACCCAGCCAAGACCCAGGTAATAGTATTTGGACCTAGGAATGCACGTACTAATACCAAGGAACTCCTCGATCTTCGTATCTCGTCTGAGCGTATTCCCACTGTTGACTATGTAAAAAATTTGGGCGTCTATATGGATTTTAAGTTGCGATTTCAGCGGAATACTTCTCATCTCGTTAGAAAGGCATTTCTTTCCCTTAAGTCTATTTACCCTCATCGACGGTTATTTGGCAGTGACACATTGAATCTTCTTTGTGAGACCTTAGTTCTCTCACATTTTAACTACAATGATGTAATTTATACACATTGCCTTACGCAAGCGGATTCTAAAGAATACAGCGTGTTCAGAACTCATGTGCTAGACTTGTATTTGGTATTCCTAGACGGTGTGGTACATCATGTTCTCAAGCAATCTCGCATACTGAATATGACAAATAGGCGCTTACTGCATTGTGCTACTTTTTATTGAATATTTATAGAAATAGAGTGCCGACATATTTATTTAATAGACTATGCTTTCGTTCTCATTTACACAACATTAGTATTCGTAGTAAAACTCATTAAATATTCCTAAACATAGGCAAGAGGTCTATAAACGCAGTTTTTCCTATAACGTAGCAAATATTAAATAAACATGTATTTCTGAGCACCGATAAACTGCAACTTTTAAGTTATATTGAAGAGTAGACTCAGAAATTATTTGCTTACTATACAATAGTTGCTTCGGATATGGTACTTAGGCATTACTTCAGGATATACTTCTACTTTATGATATAATTTAGATTTTGCTTGGTTTGTAAGTTTATGGATTTTGTTCGCGGAGTTCACCGCATAATAATTTTATGTTATTACTGTTGTTTTTAATTTTTTTTTTTTTTTTCTCTTTATAGACTATAGGTAGAACGCCAAACTTATTGTGTCAAATAAGGAAGGCGATATAGTTCTATTTGGCATAACTAATTTAATAATGAATATGTATTATGTTGTGTGTTATCGTTAATGGTACGATGCCAACTAACCGTAATTATTATTATTAATTATATATATATTTAAGATTGCTGACTTCAGCAAGCTTCGGTTTAAATCATTTCAATCTTAATACAATATCTTTATATCAGATATCCTTAAAAAATTTGCTAAACTGATTGCTTAATGAAATGAAAAAAATTTAGAACTTCAAGTCTTAAATGTGAAATAACTTATTAGGAGCTTTCCATGAATTTAGCATAATAGCATGTCCTCAGAATACATTGATTTTGTTTTCTTTTGCTATTTATTATTTGATGTTTGTTTTTTATGCAATGATTAATGGTCTTAATACAAGTATTTCGTTTTCATGGTTTCATCAATACAGCTACTATAGATATTACAAAAGAAAGAACTAGTTTCCATTCAAGTAAATACTGAAATGACTGATAATCGAAACGGTTTTAATTAAACACAAGACCTTTTAGCTTATTTATATAAAAAAAAAATAGTAACACATTAAGACGGACGAAGCTTGTAGTGTTTCTAAATGAATTCACACCTTCTGACGTTGTAAACTAAATATAAATATATTTGCTAATGCATTATACAGGCTGTTCAAAGTTATCGGTGCACTATTGATAACTTTGTTAATATTGCAAGCTACGATATTGATTAAATTATTATTTATTGTTAAATTACAACCGTGTAACCAGAAAGGCAATTAGAAATCGCATTTAAGAGATTGAATAAATAATAAATAACTTTATAAGTTAATAAACGCAGATACAAATATCACTACTGGATACTCAAATACCACTATACACCACTCATAAATGCCTTGAATCATTCGCATGTCCACCTGACCAATGAAATAAAATATACCAAGCGTTTGATAACCTTCAAAATATCAATACATGCTTCCTCCATTCACATACGATAAGATATTAAAATAAGATATTCACTTACGCTGAAACTCCTCAGTTCTAATTTAGCAAATAAGCGTGTCGTTAAATGGAGGCTATCTATTGGTAATTTATGCAGATGACTGCTCAGAAACTTTGCCCAAACATCCATTATACGAGGTTGTACGTAGGTAGTAGTACATATAAACTTAATTGAGAGATTTTGTTAACGGTATAATTGAGAGTTTGGCAAATCGACAAGTCGGTTTTTTTTCTTTATAGAGCTTTTCGGCCAGTCCCTAATTGTATTCTGTTGTAATTTCGTAATTAAGTTTTGTTAATTACAGCCGTTTTCACTCGTGATTGGTTTGTGAATATTTATTTGAGAGAGATTAATTATTTGAATAACCATCTAAAGTAATGAGTAAATTAGATTTTGTTTAGATATGTTTAATCTACATGGTATGTGTTTCTTTATCTTAGTTCAATGCTTGATAGTAATTTTTTACGATGTCTATCTTCATAAGAAACTTTTAATGGGATTTGTTCTTACTTTGAAAGTTTCTTCTGTGTTACACTTTTTTGTTTCTGATTTTGCTTCAATTAATTAAACTGAATTTGTTCTGTATACTTAAAAACTTAAGAAGCAGTGCAATGAAGACGATGTAGCAACTATTTTGTTAATTGCTTTAATAACATATACCGTGATATTGTATGCTTAGGGAAACTTTCACAAAGATTGTAAATATTTAAAAGTTACTTACTTAAAGAATGTATAAAGAAAGCAAAATTTAAAAAGTATCCTTTAAAATAGATTTTTGTTTGTACTCCGATGAAAATTGGCCTATCGATAGAAATTTCACAGAATGTTCTTTCGTTATTGATAAAGAGTTTCTGCAGCAATGTTCGTTATTTATCAGATAATAGTCGTTTTTGGCAATGACGTAGATAAGAAATTTGCTCCCTCTACATTGTGACTTTTAGGGGACCCTTCTAAAAGACCTAAAACCTTTCTTAGCAATGGTGGAAAGGACGGATCTTGAGTTTATTTATAAGTGAGTGTTCACATATTGGAATATATTTATTTAAATATTGCGTACGTATTGGTCATATAAATTAACGACAATTTTGTATACATATTTTGTATACATGTATGCTATAGATTACATTTGTAAGAAAAAATTATCAAGTGTGGAAAACCTGTATGTTGTGAAGTCAGCATCTTAAGGGTTTTTGATGAAATTTTGTTCTCAGCCGATAGTGTATATAAGGTTCATCATAAAGCTCAGTAACAGGAGTGGGATCGTAACACCATCTTGAACTTGAAAAGAAATGCCATCATATACTGATGGCTCCAAAACGGCAGAGGGAACTGGAATAGGAATATATAGGCCTAGAATCACATATTTCGAAAGCTTGGGAAAATATCCATGTATACTTTAGGCGGAAATACACGCTATTGAAAGATGTGTTCAGTTCAATATGGATAGAAATTATCGAAAGCAGGAGATTATCATCATGTCTGATAGTCAAGCAGCCATCAAGGCGCTGAGCTCATATGAAATCAGTTCCAGATGGTCTGGAATGCCTAGGAAACTAAATGAGCTAGGCAAAGAAGATAAAGTAACCCTCCGGTGGGTTCCGGGTCAACACGGGAGTGGAAGGAAACGAAATAACGGATAATCTCGCAAAAAAAAAGGGGCTGGAATGCCTTTTGGAGGCCTGAACCCTTTGCGGGTTTAAGTAGCAGTACAATACTGAAGAAAACTAAAATAGAAATGGAGCAGAGAAAATCCAGCTACTGGGAAAATCTCCAGGAATGAGGCAAAGTAAAATTCTTCTGGGAAATTATAACCAGAAGAGGTTTACAGAATGCATCAATTGAGTAAGAACAACGTTCGCATATTAACAGGAAACTTTCAGGCCATTGTAGACTGAAAGGACACCTGATAAGCTTGGATTGGAAAAGGAATCTGAATGTAGATTTTGAACTGCTAGCACTGTGCAACTCAAGGGCGTTACACCTGGGAGTATGTGAAATCGAAGAAGGAGACTTACCTAGCTTGAGGTCCGCTGATATCCTACACTTTCTGAAAGGAATAGGATTGGAAGGCCAGCTGTAAAGCAGCAAAGAAGGGGACACAACAGATTTTTAGGTCGCAGTGTAACATCCACCCTTCTATTTACATACATACTGCTGTGAACTGATGGTCCAAGCATAAAATTAAGAGAAATTAAAAATGACAAATTAATTTAGTAGTCAGCAAAAATGAATTCAAAAGGTGCCAGAGATACTTAAATATTCAAGGTAGCTTCAAAAAAGTTAAAGTGGGCGATTGTAAAATTAGACTTTCTTTTAAATCCCCAAAAATAGAACTGGCAAAACCAAAAATAAAGAACTAGTGATTTAAAATGATATTTACAGATCATTAAGTTATTTTTTAAAAAAAAGAAAAAAAAAACATTTAATTACAATAAAGATGATGCAGAAAATGAACCGTGAATTTATGATTCTGGACAAACAAAAACTGCAAGAATTTAATATGACAAAGGACGATTTAAAATCCTTTAACAAACAAAATGGAAGATTCGTTCTAGAAGGAATTTCATAAAAAAAATCATCCACGCGGTCATGAAATCTAAACTATAATTTACACGTGAGAAATTAGATACAATTTACATTGAAATTTAAATTTAATAGCTCAAAGCTTCACTTCACCTTCCCCGAGTGATTAATAAAAATACAAAACAATTATAAGAAAACGATAATTTAACACACTTTCGCGGAATCCTCTAGAACGTTTTTACAATAATACTGATTAACATCCAAAAGTGTTACACAATAAACAATACAGCAATAATTAATTAGGAGTTCCTTGGAAAGCTAATCAATCAATTAACGAGCAACAATTTAAAATAAAATGAATTTACCTCAACGGCAATAAAAAAAAAAAACAACATTACTTACGGGCAACTTTCAACGAACTGCTCGCCCTATTCAAGGCCTCCCGCATATATATGAAATATACAAATCGTGCGTTGAACGCAGAACGCAACTCTAAGAAAAACTCTAACAAATAAACTAACCAATACGGGAGTACGCAAAATGTACAAATAAATGATTTTAATATACACAAACGTCCAAAAGAATGAAACTAACAATTAAATAAAATTCTTAATAAAATTTAGAACAGCGGAAACTCTATCATTGTTTGACAAGAGGCTGATTAGGAAAAAAATAAAATACACATTGAATTTCCGAAACCCGGTGCCAGGTCCATAGCAATACATACATATAAGCGTTTCTTTTTCTTCAGACAGCGGCTATTATTTTTGTATTTTTTCAATGAGGACTCATACTAATTTAATAAAATATTGTTTACGTTTCGATAATTTTTATTGTCTCCTTCAAAATGTTCCATTTTTGTTTATATATTTTGTAATGTTCCACAATTATTAATATTAATCTATATTGAATATTGAAATATTAAGCATATCAATCACAAGCAGTTTATGCAGACCATCAATGACCGAGCATTTTCATTGTAGATAAGAGTGTTCTAGAGCTGCGATTAATACTGTTGGTAGAGTGAAGTATATTTACGTCAACAAGGGACATATACAGAAACGCGCAACTGCGATCAAAAAGTCATATTTATTCATAGCCAATAGCAAGACAATAGTTCTTTGGACAATTAAGAAATTTGGCTAAAGCACAATCATTATCGTTTCTGTATTCATTTTAGCCAAATAGCAAGCCAATAGGGCGATCCTGCATGGTACCGAGAAATTTTAGCAAGGAGCATTAAGGGACGACGTAATGTCCTTTATAGTGACAGCGAAACTGCCCTTAAAGCCCTCAGCAGCTACAGCAGTCCAGGACAACAAGATACTGCCTGCAGCTCTCTCGCAGTAGACCACGGCAAGTTCTATGGAGCACATCTTATGTGACAGTCCGGCGCTTGCCCAACTTATTAGTTTTATCCTGGGGGAGGTCTGGCCTAGTATGGCCAATTTTGGCGGCACCTCACCAGCTGCACTGTTAGCCACCCTTCCCAACCATAATCCAGCATCCAAGTCAATAGGGTAAGTTGAAGATTATGGATTGTTGCCCCTTAGATCAAAGGTGTTGTTCTTGTTGACATGTTCCATAACAATACGTAAAATTTTGCTATCTGTTACCTTCATTTCTTTTAAACACACCTTTAAAACCAGTCTTGAACTGGTTTGAAACACGTATAAAACTAGTGTGATAGTTTAGACAATAGAACACACGGTATCAAAAACTAGTGTATATGGTTCAAAAATATTAGTTGTTAAAGAATGAGTTATGTTCACTATTTATATTATTAACAGTTTTTTGCCCGAATCAAAATTAAGAACATTTATGTTTTGAAAGGATTTTTACGCTGTTTTTTAATTTACTAAAAGTCTGATCTAATTTTTTGCCACGAAAACTAGAATTCTTCGCAAAGAATAACTTGCTCTTGTAAAATAATAATATTTTTCCACCTGTCAACTTTTCTATGATATATTGTGTTGATTCAATCTGTAGCACCACATTTTTGTTTTATTATTTTATTTCTCAAAATATTGTAGATAATGATCCAAAATAGTAATTGAACTACATATTATACTGCATGCTATAAGCTAGCAGTACCTATGCATATTACCATAAAATACATAAGCGCTATAGAAGTAGAAGTGCCTTGTGTAGGCATAAACAAAAAAATATTTTTACAACTTCTAACATACACCAGACATAGCATTATTATTCTACTGCCACAAATCATAAATTTTTTCGTACATTAAACTTACTATGAACAAACCTACTCTGAATGTCCCGGTTGGTATATTTATTTTCCATAAAATTTTTAGAAAAGGCAACGCAACTCGCATTTGACCGAAATAGGTTAATTGGTGGTCAATGGAGAAATAAATCTTAATTAAGGAGAAACTGAAGGTTTCACGGGCATGAAAGACAGACCGAACCATAGTGGTACATACCTACTACTACTGTACTAGAAGGTATCGTACGTTATACAATACAAACAAGTATATTGTGTACGCTACATGTATTCGTATGAACGAACTTGACATTTTCGATTTCAACATACATCGTTCGATTTTATTTACGAAGAGATGTTTTATAACAACCTATTAACATAAAAACGTG